>JALPQI010009336.1:0-40526 GCA_025490895.1 Thaumatotibia leucotreta
CCAAGGGTCGGCCTTCAAACAAACTCGTTTATCTATTGCTTACTTTCCAGCCTCTACAACAATGTACTATTAATTTAATAAATAACAAATGTCTATTTTTAATACTGGTGTTCTTCATAATGGATGTTATTCAATTTGTAAAAACGAACGAATGACTTTTAAATTTAATTATGTAGGTATATAATTTTTAAAGATATAATTTCACGTTAATAGCTGTTATATACCTACGTAATGGTAAAAAAGTATAATATTTATTTATATAGAAGTAAATTAAATTTAAGAATAAATGCATCGGCGACATTCACTAAAACTATGTATATAGTTGATGCTAAAGCAAACAGTGGTCATATGGTTAAACTTTACAACAAATATTGCCAGCGACAAATCAGATAATATGTTTTATTGCAGTTCTAGTATCTTAAATAGGTATCAGGTCAGTTTGACTGTTGTCATTGTTAGCGCGTCATTCATTATCAGTAACAACAGATGGTCGGCGTTATCTTTTTAGATTAAAGTAACTACGTAATGAAACTCAAACCATTTATTTATTGAAACAGTATTTAGACAATTTGCTTACAGAAAAAGAAGATTAGTTACAAATGGAGTATTTTGTGGAATTAATTCCTAGCAAGGTGGGGATCTCTTTTTATTTCGTCACTTAGTCTTAAATTTGTTAAATCCGAGTTCGCATATTACTAGGAGAACTCAACTTTTTAGAGCCAAGTAACTGTCACATTGACGTTAATTTTCAGGTTTTTGTTTGTTTCTCAAAACCGATTTGATTGAATTTTTTGAATGTATGTTGATGATTGAGACCTATGCAGGTAAGAATTAAAAAGGGTAAAATTCGGTGTCGAAGGAGTAAAACATCTAATTATTTCTGTAAACCCCTAGTCTTTTAAATGACCTATTGAACGGTTTGTCACATCATAGGAATGAAACATTTATTTTTCGAGTTTTCATATATTTTTCTTTGAAAACCGAGACACTTTACATAACGCAATGACTTTCTAGTCAACTAGACAGCTGTTTCAACTAGACAGCTGATAATACGTACCAGATTTTGTCAGCCTGCTTAAGTATTTTATGACTACGTCAATTTGTGTCAGATTTTTTGATAACTGGAACTAAATACTCACCAAATTCATCCGGCAGATGGGGTTGCTTCCTCAACCATTCCTTGATGGTGGAGAGGTCACGGTCCTTCGTGTTCTGGTCTTCATTCAGTTCGATCCTGGTCTTCTTCCACAATTCGCCCGTCGGCTGGACTAAGGTGGCTGCCGTCATCCTGATGAAAGTTTGGATATGGTAAAATTCATGGCAAATAAAATCAAGGCTTTATTATTATATTACTGTTATGCTAACTCAGAAAGACGCATCTCTAGTAAGAGATACTGCGAGAGATTTGTCTTTTTAAGTTAGTACGGTAGAATAATAATCAAAGAAATATTTTTAACGTTACAATATAACGTAACGTTGTAGATATTGTTGTCGTTTTCTACTTGAAAATGGTGAAGGCTGGTGCCAGATAAAAATCCAATTATGAACATTGATTTCTTATTTGAAATTAACTAAGAATTATTTGGCTAAGCAACTGTCAAATTACAAGTATTAAGATCAAAGCGCCCAACACTGATACCTGTTACCTTAAAGTGTCGAATACTGGTTCAAAATAAAAATAAAATTCAAACGATTATTTATTCAAGTGAGCCTAGTAATAAGCATTTTTAATCGTCAGACGCAATAGTAAGTAAACATAAGAAACAACTACCGTTTCTAACCCTACACCACTGACTTGAGACCTGTTCCACCACCCTAAGTTTGCATCCTTTTACTCAGTAGAAAAACCGTCAGTGCGGTAGTATATTTATAAGCTATTGGTTGCAATCAAATGCAATTAGATGCAATCTATGGTCTAGCACGTATGTTGAAAAAGTAAAATTGAAACTAAAAAGCGAGTTCAACCCAATTCTCCGATATCCTATCATAAGCCCCCAGCTTGGAGCCAACGGGACCATCTAGGGGGTTAAACCGTTCGATTATAAAAAAAACATTCTCGGATATTTCTCGGTATTTTTTGCGAGACCAATCTAACAATGTTTTTTGAGATTGGTACATTTTATGATCTTCCTACTCAGAATACGAAGCTCGCTTCAATCTAAGAGAAAAAAACTACATGAAAAACCTCCACATATTTTCTATCGTTTACCGTACCTTCCAGTTTGTAACCGCTGTACAAAGTGTTTGAAAAACGGTTACAAAATGCAAAACAAAACTTAGACTTCCTTTTTCTGCTAATAGGATCGAAATTGCTTGGGATTGTGAGTAGGAAAAACCTTACATGGATTTTAAAAAATCTATCTAGTTACAACATACATAGAAAAATCTGTCAAATTTAGAACCTCCTTCCTTTTTGAATTCAGTTATAAATAGATGGTACCTAATTAAAATCCAACATAATGCTACACTAAAAATATTATTTCTTATGAACAGCTCATAAGAAGTAATATTTTTAGCGTTGAATTATGTTGGATTTTAATTAGGTAGGTACCTATACCTACATAAAGTTGATCAATTTTCCGTCAAAATTCTCGTGGAAGCCCATAATTATAAGCAATACAATTTCTATAACCAGTTCTTTTATTACGTGTAAAATTATTATGAATACTTCTATGATGATGAGCAATTGTAGGCACTTTCTGACGGCTCACAATAATACAGTCTTTGAATGAGTTCACGAACTTCTGATGAAGTTTAAAAACAAAGTCCAAATAGAAAATACTTTAAAAGTGTTTACCAAACTGGAAATGTGTTAAAGTAATTGACTTCAATAGAATTCAGTCACTCTTGTGAAGATTCTCGAATTATTTGAATCACATCATCCGGTATACACTTATTTCACAATTTAACTTTGAAGGTTGCTATCGCAATTTTAGTTATTTTATTGTTGCAAAACAAAAGAAGCTGGGATCTACTACCATCGAGTAGGGCCTACATTACTACAATATAAATGTCTCATAGTTACTTATAAAATGTGTAGTACCTACCTATAGGTATACTATTTCTAAGTACCTATAGGTTTCACTCTCAGAAGTATCTTTGTTGACCTATCTATGATTGTCTGTAAACTTTTACGCCAATTATATTAATTTCGTTTACAACCACTTATAAAGAAGGTTGCTCAGAAATTATACGATATTTTAAGAAACACAGTTTACACTAAATTGTTTAAAGTGAACGTGCTTCTACTAGTAAAGTTTATAAATACGGTAAGACAAGGCACTTGGGAGAGCGAAATTTATACATTTTCCCCTTTCTGAACGTTGATTCAGATATTATTTTGTAGTGTTCCACTTCATCCACTGTAATACTTATCCAACCAGTAGGTTCCCGTAGAATTATGGCTTAATCGCGCACACTTAAAATAATTCGTTTAAATTATACACATCATCAGCTTATATCTGTTCTTTGCTGGACAACGGCCTCTCCTTAGCCTAGGCGCATGGACATATTAGGAGCTAAATCCCTATAATCACCACGCTGTTATATCAGGTTATTGCTGGACAAAGGCTTCTCTTATTTGCCTATGCGTGTAGACGCAATAGGAGGTAAACCCATAATCGCCACCCTGGAAAAACGGGTTGGCGATCGCAGTAGTGTATCCACTATGATGACGCTGCTGGTCATCATCATTCAACGGGTGAGCTTGAAATTACTTGAAAATGAATAATTGCCTAAATATTAGCGTCTAGTGTCATTATTCGAACATAGACGTACGTTAAGATTCAAAGTACGGAAATGTTAAAGGAAATCCCGTGTCTATGTGTCTGTGTACATACCTAACATTACCTGTGAAGTGTTAATAATTACTTTGAGACTTGATAAGATCAGTTGTTATATCTATGAGTACATAAAGTGACGTATATTTTCAGCATTAGTCTTGGACGGTAGCATATGATAGCTCTTATAATACTTAATTATGAACTTTTTTTTTCTAATAATAATAAATATTTTGGGACATCATACACAAATCGACCTAGTCCGACGGTAAGCTCAATTAAGGCTTGTGAAGTGGGTACAAGGAACGATATTTAAAATAGATAGATGCATATAGATACTGAAATAAATAGACAGCCATGACTAAGGAACAAATATTTGTGATAAGTAAACGCACAAATAATGCTCTCACCGGCATTCGAACCGAGAACCTCCAGCTTCGTAGGCAGGGTCACTGCCAATTAGGCTACGGAGGCTGACAAAAGACTGATAATAGAACACCTATGTTACCGATTAGTGACGGCATTAGCTTAGTTATCATCTCAAATCATCTCATGGGTATCCTAAGAGTCGACTAAGGTATTGAAGTGTCACTGCTTATTTGTTTATAGAAGATTGCTTATGGGCAGCAGCATCATTATATAGTGGACACATTTCTGCAATTGCCAATCGACTTGCCAAGCGAGGCGAGTATAGGCATTTATCTCCTTATGCGTCCACATGTAGGTATAGTTAAAAGGAGCCCTACGTCCAGCAGTGGACTGAAAGAGAGTAGCCCTACCGCGAACTTCCAAATCCGCAATTTTTGAGGATTTGTCTCTCTCACTCTAATGTTGCGTTCGTTGGCAAATCCTAGAAATCCTTGAAAGGTAAATCCTTGAAATTTACAAATTTCGAAGTTCCCGGTAGTAGACCTAGTAATATACAAGCTGCAGAACATTCTCAAAATTGCGGGAATATACTCGAAAATTTCCGAGTATTTTCATGAGAATTTAAGAATAAGTTCTCATTGAGAATGTTTCCATGAGAACTTTTAAAAATTTGTTATGAAGAATATTGTATTTCACAATTGAGTAAACACGGTATAAAACAAACCTAAAAAGCAAGTATATGGTACGGTTTTGGCATGATTAGATTGGTTGTAAAATTTAAATTGCCGAGAACATTATCTATATAAGTTTCGCAACTTATGAAACTTCTCCGCGGTACATTGCTAAGTAGGCCTGATGAGTGATGATCTATGGACATCTGAGAAAAGTACCTATAAACTGGCATATGGCGCCAAGATCGACATCCTGAGTTTGAATCCCGGTAGCGGTAGTAGGTATATATTAGCAAGGAACTCCTAATGTTTCACCATGTCTGTCCGTTCGTCCGTGGAAGAAAATTCGCAGGAAGTGTGAACAAAAATTTTCTGACTAGCGTTATTGAAATGAAAAATTCTACAAAACCTTTGAAATATTACAAAACTGATGTTCATTTCACAATAATAACAAACGAGTTCAAGCCTTATTTAATTTTTAAGGCGTGGGAGTGGGACTACTGCAAAAAAAACAACTTTTTTTAAAATATTTCCACAAAGACGTGACATGTTTTAATCCTGTCAAGATTTGTCAGATTGTATCAGGAAATCCCCGTCAGCATCCAAAATATTAATACCTACTGATAAGATAAGAAAGTGTCCGATAATTTTCTTGCAGGAAATCCCAGTTATCTTTGAAATATCATAATTTAAAAGAAAAATTAATACAAATGATGGTATACTGGCGCAACGAACAAATTAATAAAATTTTGCAAAGGTTGGTAGAATTTCTGGAAACTGTATTCCTATTCACGAAATGTCATAAGAGCTGGCGTAAATCGGGTAACTCACACGAAACTTGATTCATGTGCTTGATAGGTAAGTAGGTACTTTAATATATTTAAAAAAAATGAAACAGAAGTAAGTGAAAAAAGGCAGTGATTCAATAAAAAAATCAATTTCTTATTCCGTAACCAACTCTTATTGTAACAAACGACGTAGATAGTAGTTATTCAAGAAGTGTTTTGCTTTTGTTTTTTTTTTCAAAATTTAATCTTGGTCTATACTAACTGCCAAATAAGGTGTCAATAGCGGACAACGACTCCTCCTACCACGAAACGTAATTTCTAATTACGACACTTTTTTTTTGTTCCCCGTAACGACTGTTTCTACCTTTATGCTAATATCGTGGTAGCGGGTCTCCCAGCTTGAAGGGCTTGCAAACCTTTTCACTTGGTTTATTTTTATGAGTACTTAATAGAAATGCTACTATGAATAATATGTGAATTATGTAATTTAATTAATGACTATAATAACAGGTTTTTATAGACAAGCAAAATGAAGATTAACGATAGATAATTACGTCATTAATTAAATCACAATAGTCGTTATTTATTGCTATTGGATTAAAAAAAATACAGATTTTGTATAAATAATTTTATTCATATTCCGAGTTACATTCAGAACTTGAATTACTGCTATCACTTGTATTTCCTGTAACATTTATTATGAATTGGTCGGCCATCCTGTCCATTGCGTGGTCGAGGTGGAACATGTTACATTCTTCTTTTTTGACATGTTCCACGCACTTAGACCAATTTTCTACTGTGATTTGGGCTATTGCTTTTTGCAGCAACGGTTTCAAATCAGTAAACTTAAACGTATTATTGTTTCTTGCAACATAACCTTTCATATTAGCCCAAATCATTTCTATCGGGTTTAGTTCGCAATGGTAGGGTGGTAGCCTTAGGACCGTAACTCCTTTTTCCTTCGCCATTTCGTCTATGACATATTTTTGATGTATGTGCTTCACTTTGCGAACCTTTAACATGAGCTGTCGCTTTATTTCCTTCTCCTCGAAAGCAACGTGTTTTGACCGAAGCCATTCTTGGATTTCGCCTTTCTTCCATTTCATAATGGGAGTAGCCTCCATGCGTCTGGAATTCAAGTATGCGCTATGAAATCAATTTTTATTAGACCAACACAAGGATGTTCACGCGACATATGCACGGATGTTTGTAAGTGTATTTATTTACCTTGAATGGTAGCTAGCGTTGTCTAAAACCACCACATCACCCGCTTGCATTTTCGACAGCACTTTAGCGAACCACTTTTCAAAGTGGGGAGCGTCCATATTTTCGTGGTAATCGCCAGTTTTTTTGGCTTCAAAAACCCATTCGCAGTCTTCCAAAAATCCTTTTTCATTCCCAACGTGAACGACTATTAGCCGTTTTCCTTTCGAAGTCGGGTTTTTGGCTCCTGTTGTCAGCCCTTCTTTAAAAGCTTGTTTGGCAGATTTTATCTCAGTGTCCACCCAGGTTTTTCCCACAGTGTGACCTAAAAATATAATACACATTTTAACATTAAATACCACGTGTAGTTATTATTACGATTGTAATCTCTGTACCTGAGCAGTAGTACAGGTGAGCTGGAACCACAAAACCTTATCGGCTCGCAGTTTTTACTGATAACAATGACTTGCCAACACAAAGGTTTTATGACCCTAGGTTTCAGATAATAAGCACACAGGTGTGACTGGACTCAAAGATAACAGGAACATATGACAGAAAATCTAAGAAATGCTGTACTTAAACCAACTAAGTTATTAAAAAAATATATTACCTGCGTTTACCCAAGTCTCATCGGTATAAAATATATTTCGATCTTCCTCTCGAAACTTCCTTATTTTGTCCAAGTAGTCGATACGCCACAGAACAATATCTCCTCTATCAATCAAAATGCTTGTGCGACCACGCTTAGTATATTTAAATTTTAAATTTTTCAATATCCGTCGCAACGACGTCATACTAAGGGTAGGCAGTGAATCATCATCATTGACTGCTCGGAGAATCTTTTCCAGAGTGGGTTGTTCGCCTCTTAAGAAAAAACTGTGCACAATTTTTCGTATAGCGGCCTGGTCAAAGTTGTCCACTTTTTGTAATATATTCGGCTTGTTCCTTTTGCCTTCAGGTGCAGTTATTTTGTGCGTATCTCTGTATTCACCTAAGATGCGATACACGGATCTTTCGTTGATTCCACTCATTTCCGAAACTTGTTTCACCAAGTCGTGGTTTGATAGACTTTGATGGTTTGCTGGTTTCGTTTTCAAGAGGTACTTGAAAAGGTTAATAATAATTAACCGTTCTCCACTGCTGATTATTGTCCTCGAACGTTTCGCTGGCGGTGATGAAAACGGTATTGATTCAGAGTCCCCATTGGGTTGAAATAGATTACGGCGTCGACGTTGTCTATTGGTTTCACCAGTAGATGGCCCAGCGTCTCCTTCCATTATTATTTGCAACAGTAACAAATGTAATAACGACAATAACAACGAACAACAAAGTAACAACGAGATAATAACAACACGGCAAACAAAAACAGTAAAAACACCAAAATAATAACTCAACCGAACGCAATGAAACTCCGATACGGAATGAAACGGACCAAAAGTGATGCATCCATGGCGAGGGACTCAGGTAGTGGGACAAAGATGCAACTTAAGATTTTACATTTCTGTGCTATAATTTATCTCGTAACGCAAAATAAGCCGAAAGTAATATTCCTAGTAGTAAAAATAAATGTATATTAATGTAAAAGCAAAAATCTTCGTTTGTTTAATTTTAGGTAGACAGAATGAAACATTTATTTAAATGAACAGTATCATCATTTAAAAAAAAACTTTCGAAGAAGCGAAAGCGTTTTGTAATATTCATTGACTGACAATTCTGTAAATATATTATACAATAACCACATAAATTTATACCATGAAAATAAACAACAAAAAACTTACTTTTATTTATTTTTAAGTTATATCATTTGTGCGATACCGTCGTGTACTACCCCGTACCAAGTTGCACTTGCGATAAGAGTTTTGCGACCGTTTTGCATAGAAATGGTCATTATCGTTTACTAATTACGGCATCGGGATGAAAGTGGGGTCATTGTTCGCTATTGACAAGCTACCTGGCGGAAATAAGTATGTCTATTAGTCCAGAAATGTCAAATGAAATGTATAGTATTATCGGTACTGGTGCACTTAAAGTAAGTGCTAAGTCTCTACATAAAGTATTTCACCACATTAGAATGTTGCTTCAATTTCCTTGCAAGTTCGAACTAAAATGCCGGTTCCTAGACTAAGTGGGTCGAGGATAAATCATGTTTGAGATAAAATTTCTTTATTCTGAGTTAAGACAATAATTTTAGTTGTATTTTACTGAGAAATTAAGAAGAACGAAAAATAATAGACATTATACTCTAAATATATCTACAGATGGTATCGAAAACATAAAATTTGTCTATTATAATTCCAATCAATAAAGGTCATATTGCATTACCATAGGGGCTGGCATAATCTGGTGTTTGACAGCGACACCACTGTTATTTTATTAGTTATTATTTACCTAATAATTAAAACAATCGAAAAGACACTGGTAGCTGCGAGTTGTTGTCAAACACAAGATATTATGCGGAGGCCGCATGTCATAAAATATTTATGATTTATGACATTGAAGTCTCAACATCGTTATATTTGAAGTTTTTGAATTCATACTGTAAAATTGATAATCAGGATGCTGGTTTGATATTTATTTAATTATCTTGTAATTATTTACTACTATTAAACAAAGAATTATAAAAGAAAGTAACCAATTAAAACTAAACTAAACCTAAAGCTACCTAATATTTTCTTCGGTTACCACGAGGATTACTCATGAAATAAAACTATGAAAACTCTATGGAATGAAGTTAAAATTAGTTAATATACGCGAGTTTATCCGTTTTCATAGTTTTATTTCTAAAGCTACCTATAAAGATAAAAACTAATTATAAAAAGAACATCCTCCATGGATGCTGGTTGCCTATAAAACTATAATAAAGAATGAAAATTCGTATCAAATTTCATGTCGAAGCCACGATACGTGCAAATATAAAGACGTGCACATTTTTTTCAATATTGTATTTTAATATGCTTAAAGAGCTTAATGATCACAAAAACTTGTTGATAAATATCCGAATGTTTGGTAACAATGTCACGTAGTGTGCAATAAAAAGAGGAAATTCAAGAAATAAGAAACATCCTATCGTTTAAGTCAAAGGATTAGAGGAAGAAGGAGCGCCATATACACACGTGGTAAGTTCTTTTTGCCGCGTGGTGACAGCAGTAAGAATACATTTGTCACCACCCCAACTTTTCCCGTGAGTATCGTAGGAGTCTGCTAAGGGATTTAAGTGTCACTGACCAGTTATTTATCGGAGATTGATGACGGACAGCAGTGTCACCATAGTGGACTGCGATCGCCAACCCACTTGCCCAATGTGGCGATTGCGGGTACGTAATCCGACCATACGTAATAGGAGAGGCTTTATCCAGCAGTAGTCTGATGATGATGTGATTCTATTATTATTAACTTGTAAAAGGAATGATTTATGCGAAGATTCCCATCTTAAGCACTTGTCATTAGATGTGGTTGTATGCTGCCCACGTATTTTCCAAAATAAATGCATACTATGTACAAGGATTGTTGTTCATAATCAGACATAGAAGTCACGGTGGCACGAACAAGATTTTGCTAGGAGCTTCTACTAGATAATATTTTATCGATAAGTTATTATTTCTTATGCAGAAAGTCGTCTGCGTGTAATAATATATACGCGAGTTTATCAGTTTTCATAGTTTTATTTCATGTGTAATCCTCGCAGTAACCGAAGAAAATATTATCGTATATTTATTTAGTAGGTATGCCGATGCAAGACGAAGTAATGAATGATTAATAATTAGGTAGCTACTATTCAACCTAAACAATATGAATATTTTCATTCACAAATCCATTTTCCTCCTGCACAACCTTCTACTGATTACCTGTATTGTCTCGCAGAAACAAAATACAATCGGAACTTGGTTTTACAAAATTACGAGATTCATTATAAACTTGACTTACTTTCAACCGGTCCTCGCTCTGATTGAAAATTGCGATAGTTGCGCGTGCGGCGGCCGCGGCTGTTTTGGTCGCACTGACGGGATCGGAGCGCGCGCTAAACTCTTGAGCAACCGAACGGGCCAAATGAAGCATGGTTGTGTTTAGTTACTGGAAGTTAGGGTGCGTTTATGGCAGATACAATATGTGTAAAGTAAAATTTCTTTTATTCCTTTGGACGACAAGAGGTTAAATATTATATTGTTATTATTTACTCAAATTAAGTATCAATGTTTATTTATAAATTACTAAAGATATTACACATGTTATATATTTCATAGTACTATCAAACTAATACATTAAAAATACAAAAAAATTGAACTTGAAACTAACACAAATTACTAATTACACCACATTAAATACACAGCTCATATGTGTAGGTAAATAAAAATGAATCGATTAATCTGATTTACTTGAACCTCTAGAAAACGGCTTCGAATAAAGCATAGTAAATTGACTATTTTGTATGTGGGGTGCACGGAGGAATTCAATGAAGATTATTCAATATTCAAAGTTAAATTGAATAACATTGCCACTTAATGTTTGACTTCAATGTAACAATTTTTTTATGATATATTTTATTATGGTAGGCCCTCCACAAGGTGGACTGATGACCTAGTGAAGGTCGCAGGAGTCCGCCGCATGCGGGTGGCACAGGACCGGTCATTGTGGCAATCTTTGGGAGAGGCCTATGTTCAGCAGTGGACTTCTTTCGGCTGATGATGATATTTTATTAATTATACAACTTTTCATTACATTATCATTATACAAAAAATCATGTTCATCGCCCCGCTCCTTATCGCTTCCGGTGCAAAAGTGCCCATAACGTTCGCGGGATTACCACGTTGAATAGCCTTTGCACCAATTTTTCATAAAACAACATTAGAGTGGCATATTTTTGTACATTTTATATGATAACATGGCGTTCTGACTGAGTATACAAATAAAAATAAAGAGTACTTAGGTATGAGTTAGTTGCTTATGAGTGTGATTTCCAAATGCGTTATCTTATAATGATGACTTTTTATCTTATCATGGTGTGTCACGACCAAAGAGGGTTTCCAGGAAATCCAATGTTTTGATACTTATTTGTTAAATAACAGCTGATTCGAGGTACTTGATTGTGTAACAAAATATGGAAAATTAAGTATATTTAACGTTATTTTTTTAGGGTAAAACGGAACCCTTATAGATTCGTCATGTCCGTCTGTCCGTCTGTACGTCTGTACGTCTGTCACAGCCAATTTACTCGGAAACTATAAATGCTACAGTAACGAAATTTGGTAAGGGTATGTGTTGTATGAACCGCTACAGGATTATGATACTAAATTGTAAAAAAAACCATTGGGGTGGGGGCCCTCCATACATGTAACTGGGGGATAAAAAAATTTTTTAGTTGTATATAAGTGTGTGGGGTATTAATAGAAAGGTCTTTGAAAATTATATGAAGGTTTATACATTTCATTTTTATTTAAGCAAATCATTTTCGAGATATCAGCTCTCAAAGTATGAAAAATGTGTCCCCCCCTTTATTTTTTAAACTACGCGATATAAAATTCTAAAAAAAATATATGTTATGTACATTAATAAACTCTATCAACGATTTTTGGTTTGATTAAATTACCTCCTATAGTTTTTGAAGTAGGTTGATTTAACTGTATTTTTTTAATAATAAATTGATAATGGTACGGAACCCTTTGCGCGCGAGTCCGACTCGCACTTGGCCGGTTTTTAACATGACTGCCACAGACCATGAAATTATATGATCCCCTTCTACTCCCTTACTTACCCTTCTACTCTATAATTCTAGTAGCTACAATCATTAAAATACTCTACATACTTATATAAACTGATATGACGAGAGGTCGGAACTACGGGTGCAAAACTTTAACAAGACTTCTCAATTGGACTTGATATAGCACATACATCATACATAATTATACATATCTACACACCCACACATTGTAAGTTGAAGATTCCGAGATAGGGAATAAAATTGGATACAGATTTTTCAATAATATCCGTATTTTTCTTGGCTGAAGTTTTCCCATATGTCCATTTTAAAGTTATGTTAAAGTTGTTGCACGCATTGTTCCGACCCTTAGATATGATATGACCAATGGTTGGTAGCTAATTACACTCGCGGTCAATGAATACGGGTCAGGTGGATTTTTTCATAGAAAATACTAAAAAAACATGCTGATTACAAATATTTAAAATAAATATTTATAATACAAGTGGAACCGTTTTTAACATCAGATTGTATTGGAATTTCCCTGAAGTTTTCACCCGATCCGAAATATAATAGCAACTCGTGATTAAAAACTCGATTTACCATACATTTTAGGTGGTTTTCTTAAACGGTCTACATTTTTGTCTATACAAACCTACCTAACCACAATTTCGATTTTTTTTTGGGTTTATTTAAAAATTTAGGGGAATTCCAATATAACCTGATTTAAAAATAGATTTTACCTACACTATAAATATTTTTAAAAAATCTCCATGTGTGCATTATTTTCTATGAAAAAAATCACCTGACCCGTTTTCATTGCGGTTTGTGTATTTTTGAGTTCGGGATAAATAACCGGGACCATTAAAAAACAAACTGAAAAAACATTTATACAACGTGTTACACGAGCCACTTTAACGGGGTGATTTGGTAGTAATACTGAATAACTTTTACTATAGAGAAATAACCCAGAAATTTGTCTCTTTCATACAAAATGTCGTGATCGATCGGTCAAAATGTATGAAAAAACATTTTTTTTTAGAATTTGTGATTGACTATGGTACTTTCACTATGGTGAAAGTTGTTCAGTTATATACGCCTATTAAATCACCACGTTCAAGGTTTTCAGTGGCTCGTATAACATCCTGTATATAAATACAAAAAAAGTATTTCAAACAAATATTAAGATTATAACTAATTAAAAATATTGCAAAAATTATGCAAACCACATTAATTTAAATATTAAACTAAAATTGTAAAATAAAGCATTTTTCGCTCGATCGCAATAATTTTTATGGTATAAATGTATCTACTGCATTCATCGGTTCAAAACTCTACTAAAAACAAATGAAATTATTTATTTTAACTACAGTCACCCTAATAAGGGTCAATCACTTTTTTTATCTTGCTCGTTGTTATGGTAACATTCTCCTGGGTCACCCTTAAAATCACGTTTCATCAGTTATATACCATAAAATATTACAAATTTTTATTTTTTTTGACAGTTATATTGCCTTACCACCCACTAATCATGGTAGTAGAGCTTGCAGGATACTTTCTTCTAGCAAAATATGCAACTGTTGTCCCTTGGGTGACTTGATAGACTAATAATCAGGATTTGGATATCTCGTAGCACGACGTTAGAGAACCATGGAGTCGATTTTAACATAAAAGTCAACTTATCCTCATACTCATCCTCATGTAAAAAAGTAGTCAAAAAATGCTTTTAATTTCATTTTATCTAGGTGTTTTATGGATATTACAAACTAGGAGCTTAGTTAATAATATTTTTTCTTCGCGTGCTTTTTTTACGTAATATGCAACATAGTGTGGCAATCTTTTTTCATTTAAAATATAGTTAAATTCAATTCCAAATTAGATTGATTTCGTTTATAATCAACTTTTGGAATGAGTATGTGGGTATGAGTATGAGTTGACTTTTATGTTAAAATCGACTCCGTGGTTCTCTAACGTCTTACCGTGCTACGAGATATCCGAACCCTGCTAGTAATATAAAAAAGTGATTGATACATAAAATGTCATTGTGAACGCAGCCTAGCTCTGCATCCGCAGGTGGCTGCCAAAGGCCTTGCGGGTTGCAAGTTGCGACACAGCGAGAAAAATGCGCGGAACTCGCCTGGTTCTACTCAGATTGAGCCTAAATCTCTGTGATACATATTGACCTAATAAAAAGTCAAGTATAAGGGATGCAGCTACGTGTTAAATAAGTAAATATCTTAGGACATCTCACACAAATCAACCTAGTCCCACGGTAAGCTCAATAAAGGCTTTTTATGTGGGCACCAGGTGACGAAATATAGGTATATAATTAATATAATAGATACTTAAATACATAAACAACCACGACCAAGGAACAAATATTAGTGATAAATAAATAGACAAAGGGCCGTGTGGTGACGGCAGTAAGAATACATTTGTCACCATCCCAACTCCTCCTGCGGGTGTCGTAAGAGTCGACTAAGGGATTGAAGTGTCACTTACCATTACTTATTTCATAAAAGATTGATGATGAGCAGCAGCGTCATAATAGTGGACATGTTACTGCGATCGCCAATCCGCTTGCCCAGCGTGGCGATTATGGGCATTTACCTCCTAATGCGTATAGCATAGTTAATAGGAGAGGCCTACGTCCTGCAGTGGACTATCATAGGCTGACGCATGCGTGCATGCATATAAAAAGTTAAGTATAAGGGATGCAGCTATGTGTTCATATTCATATCTTTATTGCATGCAGCGGGGTCTGATGATGGGATCTTGGAGAAATTGTTTGAAGTCGGTTTTGCATTTTATGTATGATTCAGTAATTATAATAAAAATGTTTTATTTTCAGACAACATGAGTCCATAGCAATGTTAGTTGATTAGAAACATAAGATTTACAACTATGTTATTAATATTATACCTATAGCTACCTAATCTTAACAAAATACCTACAGCTGATTGACTATTTTGCTTTCCGCCATCTAATGGTTGTGCTTAATTATTAATGTTGTTGTATGCTTTTACGATCTTTATGTACATATGTTTATTAATATTGATAACGATTTGGTATGGTTGGGAGTTTGTGTAAAATTAATTAGGTAGTTTAAAATCCTTTACTTCAGGTTCAGCATCTTCAAGATATTGTTGTTTCAAAATATTGAAAATAATTATGTAAAAGTTAATCCTGATCAAAAGTATTTTAATATAATTATCTGAGAAAATGTTTATGAACCTGCGTCGGTAAATATGTTGTTTGGTATTTAATTTATACAGTGTGTGTCTTTCATAGCGACATTGCTATTAAGTAACGATACATTAAAGTGTTGTTAACCATTTTATTAAAAGAATATAACGATTGCCTTTATTATTTAAGAGTATTTTTTTTTTAAATCTCGAGCAGCAATGTAATGCAAACATTTGTTTGACGTTTCTGAGAGGAAAAGTTAGTAGCTAGTTTCGTTTCCATTTTAATTCGATCAAATCATTAAAGTAACTGGGTACTGTTGTTGACGTTGACTTATTTACAGAATTATCCTTTACTAGAAAGCACTACAATTTAAAACATGCGAGATTTCCACTACACTAGCACAACAAAACATCAACAATTCTTTCTGTGTCTTAGCCACAGCACATTTTGAATCTTTTTATTCACTGAACTAGACTGATATCAAAAATCACTGCACATACATTATCACTTCTTAGAAATCACATTACCTAGTTCAAACATTTTCATTAAAATTAGGAAAGTCTGTTGATCAACAAACTTGATGTTATCTTGACACTTCAACTCAATCAATGTGAAGTTTTCAATCGGTACATAAACAAAGCGAATATTTGATTCCGCCTTCTTAGTTAACACAACATTACCTAGCGCTTAATCGTCTCTGTCGCACTTATAAGAAAGAATGACAAAGACAAAAAACTAGAATACGCTACTGAGCGATAGCGATTGGTAACTTGGCTAGGCACCCTGGGCTGTTAAGTCCTTTTCTCATGAACAAGGGTCATGGTTTTTGACGGACTTGTCATCGAAAAGTGTCACCGACATGTAGGATGTAAATAGGTAATCACTTTATTCGGTAGATAGATAAAATGATTACATAATAAATAGGTAAATAAAAAACCTTATAAATAGCACTAAATTAAAACTAACAAATTAAAACTAAATAAACCTAAAATACATCTAAAAAATGGGGCCCCCTTGGCATGGTGCCGAGAATGCTGGCAGCATTTCCCCGCTGTATGGCAATACTTATCCTTTGCGCGAGGAAGCTGCCAGCTCTTCGGTCACCGGTGGTGTTGACCAGCATTTTGGCGAGTTCTTTGTGGAGCTTGATAGCATTGGGACCCCACGGTCCTAGGGTCTCAACCCCGAATGGCATGAAAATGTATTCGGGACCAAGACCCCTGTATTTATGAGCTTTTAGCTTTTCGGCCGCTTTAGCCGCCGCACCTGCCTGAATACTGGTTCCGGAGAGGTGGGAAGGGGCCAGCGTGTCTACGCAGGTAGCATCCCACACTAATACCCTCCCCAACCTCCATGGAATCAGTGACATCCCGTCTGGTCTCTTGCCGTCGTCTCTGGCTATGCCGGAAGGCTCTAATATAGCGGGCACGTTGACTGAGGCGAGAGACCGACGAATGATGTCATTAAGTGCGGCGTGTCTTGAAAAGCGGCCTGCACTTTTTTGACACGACAGCCCGTGGTGTCCCAATTCGTCGACATCACTTCCGCAGGGGCACCTGTGTGGAGCACAAATTCGGATACCAAGCCGAAGACAGGTAGCCAGGTGAAGAGTGTCGGGTTCAAGGAAGGTACCAGTGTTAGGCGACGGATAGGCTCGTAACCATTCACCAGACTCCCTTGTTCCCGACGCCAGTAATCTGGCCCGTTCTGAGCCTGTACTTCGACTTAGTAGGGTTTGAAAGCAAATTTTGCACATAATGTCGTCCCAGCTCCTTTGATGATTTGGAAGGGTTGGGAAATCTCGACTCGGGCAAGCGCTTGACCAAGCTTTTTTGGCTTCCTCCAAGCCCACAATCTCATAGTTTGCGGGGAGACCCCGTAGAATTTTGCCCATGAGATTAGCTGAGCTGTGGATGGAAGACAAAAAAGCTGGCAAGGACACACTGGAAATTTTACGAATCCCTAACCCACCATGTCTGATGGGCAGGGATGCTTGGGTCCAAGATTCGTTGTTGAGCTAAATGTTCAAAATTGATTCCAAAGTAGATTTTACGAGGTCATCTAAAGGGAGTAAAATATTCTCGAATTTCCATATATTAGGTAGTTAATTGTAATTGTCAGAATGTCACTTAGAGCGAGATTTCAATGAAATCATATGTCAATTGTTAGGTTTAATTTATTAGTTATTACTGATACATTGCGTGCCGAATTAATTTGTATGAAATTTTTTTTTTAATGTTTTAATTAAATATGCTAATTTCAGTTCATTAAGACTTGTACTTTCATCCCTTAAAAGCAATGTCGTTATGAATGACACACACTGTATAGTCAGCTTGGCTAAGTGAAACATAATTAATTTAATTACATTAGATTATATTACCTATGTCTCTTTCCCCCCAGAAAACATTCTTAGATACTTACCCCCTTATTCATAAACGTTTGTTCACTTAACAAGCCGCTAATAATTGTTTGTCCCTTTCGGTCTTAACAATGTGTCCATAAGAGCAATAGGGACAAACAATTATTAGCGGCTTGTTAAGTTAACAAACGTTTATGAATAAGAGGGATAATGTATGAAGTATTTCACCGAAAAAGGTGTTTTTGATCGCGTTGTCGTTGCTAGGTAGTTTAGATTAATAAATGTAAATATTCACTAACTTACTAGGCACCTAAAAAATCTTCTCAAAATTATGATTAGTAAAAAAAGTTGTTTATTATAATATATTATTTAGAATAATCCAAAGACACAAAAAGAGGAAAAGCACTTTGCTTGGAGCGACCAAATTGCAATGACCTTCTATTAACCCTTTCAGTTATAAAGCCAGATGAGACCAAATTCGTGTGAAAGGCAATTGCCAAATTAACCGCATCATTCACAGTCCTGAAAAACCTAATTCGCGTGTTTCAAAATCGTTATGTATTATTGCGAAAATACTTGACGTTGTGCAAAGTTCTTGAATTGGTCCATTATAAAAATTTGATATATTTGGAAAAGCAAAAATTGCACTGAAGTTGACAATAAGAGACTTTTTTTGTCGATTGAAATCGTGGTTAATTTTTTTCTTCTTTTTCTAATCAGCATACATACTGATAATGCTCTGATATTATCATCTCTGTTCTTCACATCATCAGCCTATGATAGTCCACTGCTGGACGAAGGCCTCTCCTATTAACTATGCGTATAGACGCATTAGGAGGTAAATACCAATAATGGCCACGCTGGGATCGCGGATTGGCGATCGCAGGAATGTGTCCACTCTGATGACGCTGCTGCTCATCATCAATCTTTTATCAAATAATGGTCAGTGACACTTCAATCCCTTAGTCGACTCTTACGATACCCGCAGGACGAGTTGGGATGATGAGAAATGTATTCTTACTGCCGTCACTCCACGGCATCTCTGTTCCCTGTTCTTATTATACCTACTCTAAATATCATTTTATAATAAATCGTAAGTCGTTTTGATACCGACCCATATCAACTAATATATCTTATTCAAGATTCAATATGTATTAGTTGTAATCAGTCTGTAATTACTGTAATCAGCATTCACTGAGCGTCTCAGCTTAGTTCTGACTGAGACAAATATCGCCTAGCCGATATTTATTAAGCCACATCTCGTCAGGATGTCCGTAGACGACCTCCGGATTAGCAAACTAAAGTGGCAATGGGTCGACCATTTTGCATGATGGGATGGGGTCGAAAAGTCGAGTGGAGACCACGGTCTGCTAAACGCACCGACAAGGTGGTCAAACGACTTTACAACGTTGATGTTGAGTGCTTCTAAGTAATGTGTAGGTCCAAAGGTAAGACTTATATTCAGCAGGTTATTATGTTCTATGGCTAAAATGATAATGATGACATCTCGCTGGAAGATATATGACCATTAGCTATATTTCTATAATAAATTATAATATTATCTTATCAGCTCTTCACGTGAAATGTGTTGTTACTCGTTATCAGGATAATATTGTATCATCGTTGGGACGTTTGACTGATCATTCGAATAGTCTGTGCAAAGTGAAATGAATTTGGTGAACAATGCTTGCAATTTTTTTTTTACAATAGGCAGATATTATACGTTTTGTAACTCAAAACGAAATATTTATTTTTCTTGACCGAGAGTTTATCCTTATGTTCTAATTTGTTTGATCAATCTTGGTAATCATTTTTAAAGGCTTATTTAAAAAAATACTTACAAAGACCAAGCAAGCATGTTAACTTGAAATATTTGTTTAGCAGTATGATAACTTGAAACATATTATTGATAGTAAACGAGTGTGATAGTAGCTGCTCTGATATTATTAATTACTACTTTTTAATCTTAAGTAATAAAGAAAGCCTTTTAACTAATATTTGAAGAGCTTTAAATAATAATAACTAATTCTGTAATACATTCAATTATATTTTATTGCCTTGATAAGTAAGTAACCTACAAATTCTTTTTTTTTGACATTATTACCACCTTAGCCGATATCAAATAAAAAGTATAAAATGTAATCTTGTCCGACTTTACAATAAATGACAAATATCAAAAACTACGCCATTGTAATAAAATCGTTTTGGTCATCACCGGCCTGAAAAATGTACCTTTCGTTGTATAAGTAAAGTAGGGTAAAATCACCAATAGATGAACAGTTAAGCAACTTTCCCAACTTTAAATATTTTTTTCTATATGATGTAACTCATATTCATCAAATTTTATTTTTTTATATGATTCCGCATTTAATTGATTTTAGAATAAGTTATTTTTGTGGCTCGTATAAAACTTCAGTAATTTTATAAAAATTATTATATTAAAAAAGGACCCAAATTCACCAATAGTTGAACAAAGTGCCCTATCACTGAACAATTTGACCCCAATAGATGAACCAGCATAATTGCAATATTGCGCGACCAATATATGAACGCCAAAACTCCAATAGATGAATAGAGCATAGCAAAAACGTTGATTTCTTAGATAAATTAATTGTAATAATCTGATCTCTAAGAACAAAAGTTAAATTTTTCCCAAATTCAACCGTTCAATAAAATCAGTTAGTTCATGTTTTGGAGACCGCATCAACGAAATGAACGAACTGAATTGATTCGAAGTCATTTATTGGAATCCAACCCAAAAGATGAACCAGTAAATTTTCCTAGTTCACGTTTTGGACAGCGATTCTTGAGTTGAACAATCCCGTTTCCATACAAAAGTAAATTACTTTAAAACGTGTTACATGAAAAAAGGGTCGTTCATCTTTTGGTCTAAAAATCAACTACAAAACTGATTGTAATTTTATATATAAATATTACATCTAGCTATTGTATTATAATTTAAGCATTTGAAAATTCGAGCCTTTGCCCAAAAGTTGACCGTCGTTCATCTTTTGGCCCGAACACACAATATTGGAACCATAACTTGACCAGCAAATATCTCATAAAATAAATAAAAAAAAACTATTTTTTATAATATACACAATAGAGATATTAGTCTAAAATCTATACTGAAAGTGAATCAAGGAAATAAAAGCCATATTCGATTTTTTACGTAATTAAAAGCTTAAATTTTTGAGGGCTTTTATTAATAAGAATCCCATATAAAACGCAATTTTGGCGCGAAGTGCAAACTCGACGACCGCTCACTGCCTCGTGCGTGGCTTAATTGTCTGGGAATTCGCACTCGACACTCGATATAGTGTGGCGGCGTGTGAGAAAAATACTCCCAGGCGTGTAAAATTATTCCTGATTTAATTATTTACATTTTTAGACCTATCAGTCAACTTCTGGGTGGCAGTCATCTATTGGTGCTTTTACCCTACCTACTATACAAAGAAACACTTATTTTACTATTTACCATGATTCGTAACTCGAAGTTACGTTTACCCTAATTCTTGCACGCTCTATTTACCCTTGCAATAGGATGGCCTGTGTCATCCGGTTGCGCTTGCGACGAACGGTTTCGAATCATTGGCAAATTGCGTGCAAAATTTATCGCAACTATAATGAATTTAGTAACTTAATTGCAAAACTGATAGGCCTTTTATCGAATCAGCCCACAACGTCACTGCAAAATGCGTAGTCTTATTCCTTCGTCGTAGTCAAGGATCGGACAAACGGCCGCCATTTTGAAAACACAACCCTGTTTCGTTCGGTAGAGACTTCCTTGTCTTATGATGTTAATATATTTTATTCTATAAGATACTTACCCGTAGACCACGAACTCAGTAAAGTGTTCGAAACGTCGGAATGTAGTTAAATTAGGTAATAAATAAACGCGATGAAATCCGTTTAAATAGTTTTATTTCATTGTTTATTTTATTCCGGTAACCGAAAGAGATATTTCATATTATATTACACAATCCATAGATCAAAATTCAATGTCAAAAATTCTAAATCGTTTATTGGTCACAATTAAGAAGGAGTTGGCATCTCCTAAATAGATACTTTGTGAGTTAGTGTTATTAAAAAAATATCTTTACATTAAAATATGTTAACATTATAAGATAATGAAGTCTCTACTGCACGGAATAGGATTATGTTTTCATAATGACGGGCGTTTTTCGGATCCTTGATCGTAGTATACAAAATTGTTTTGATGCCGAGTTTGATTTGGTATGTATTCTAGTTATTCACTGTTTTGAATTGTCTTTCCAGATGAAAGATTACTTTTACTCGTACTATACAGCATACGGGCGCCACTCTAATCAGTAGGCTTGGGACTTTTGGATGCTCGCTATGGTTCTGGCATCCGTGGAGTCGCCATTATGTTAAAATAGATTTTCGAAGTCAAAGTCAAAGCCTGGAATTAAATCATATTAGATGTCATGATCTATACGTATTAATACCTACAACAATACATAATAATACATACACAATTAATTTGATCACAAATGTATTACACACAGGTGTCAAAATTCACAGTTGACGTGATATGCATATACGTATAGTATAGCTCACCCTATGCGAACCACTCACGCTGTCAGTCTATCAGCCGGAGGACCGCAGGCCCGACAGCTCGCCCTACGGGAACCACTCACACTGACAGTCTAAGTCGGGGGGCCGCAGGCCCGCTAGCTCACCCTATGCGAACCACTCACGCTGTCAGTCTATCAGCCGGAGGACCGCAGGCCCGACAGCTCGCCCTACGGGAACCACTCACACTGACAGTCTAAGTCGGGGGGCCGCAAGCCCGCTAGCTCACCCTATGCGAACCACTCACGCTGTCAGTCTATCAGCCGGAGGGCCGCAGGCCCGCCAGCTCGCCATACGCAAACCAATCAAGCTGTCAGTCTAAGTCGGTGGGCCGCAATTTACGTACCTACGATTTACTTTACTATGCCTCTTTGATACTTGTGTTTTGTTTGACAGACTACTGACATCTTTTTCAAATAAAAATAAACACTCGAGTAATAAGTTGTCAGTTCAGATGAAAGATCGTTTACGCAGCTTGTAATAAAATTTTAAAATGGATAATTTTACGACTTGCGAGATTAAATCCTGGTTAGAGCAGTACCACGAATTAAAATATGACAAAGAAGTCTTGTACATTTTGCTCTTTATGTGATGTTCATTTCAAAATCGGCGTGTGTGAAGAAAGTGTTTATAGTTAATCATATTAAAAGTGTATTCCATCAAAATAACTGTGTTGAATGTAGCTTGTTGTTAAAATGGAGCATTATAATGAACTAGCAATGAATGAAGACAAAATACAACTTTAACATCAGTGGGCGTAGAAAGGTCTTTTTCAACTCACAAATGAGTATTTGATAAGTCCAGAACCCGTTTAACCCCGCAAAATATTAAAAAAAATGATCCATTCCTACTGCCATTTTAATGATGATTATTTTATTATTCATTGATTATTTTATTGATCATCTGTTCTCGTAACACTTTTCATGGCATGACATTGACTTTATATCTTCTTTATTATCTTTATATTCACAGTAATAATAATAATTTCATAATTTTCTTTCTTACATAGTAATATTCATAATTCTAATATATTGACATTAAAATTTTATCTAATGACATGTAATGAAAATCTATTTTGCGCCATATACTGACTGATTGTGAAGAACTACAAAACTACTGTACAGTCGAAGACAAAATAAGGGGTATACAAAAACGTTCAAAAATATGTCCCAGTGCACTCTAATTCTGTGTAATAAGAACGTCGTAACATATTTATGAACGGATTCTTTGATACTTATTTTTGCACTTGACTGTATACCCTTTATTACTACTCACTTTCATACAATAAACTATTTGAATTTGATGAATACGAAATAGTAATAAATGATGATTATGACGCACTGATTACTAAAGCCAGTACCTCATCGACAATTTTTAAGTATCGACTAATATTAGATTGAAGAGAAATTTTTGTAATTGTTATTTAAAGGTTTTTACATTATTTTGTTTACTAGCGGTAGAATGTTTTATTATAATTACATACGAATTATTGTGTACTTTGACTTTGACTTCGAAAAAAATGTTAACATAATGGCGACTCCACGGATGCAAGAACCATAGCGAGCATCCAAAAGTCCCAAGCCTACTAATCAGTTATTGGAACCGCCTTGTGCAAACGTCAGGAGGGAGTTAATTTCCTTTACAACGTTTGCTTAATTTCTAACTGCTTACAGTTCCCTTCACCGAATAAAAAGATTCCTTTTTAAAGAGGAAGGATTTTATATAGACTTAGCTATTATCGCAATCGTTAAGTAAGAAGCACTAACAGGTTAACGTTGATGACTAATTAATAAGTAACAACCTATCCATTACAGGAATATGGTTTTATTATATATACGAATAAACTGTGCTGAAAACAAAAGCATTGTTTCTTTCATTTCTTAGGAGCGCAGCGTTGTGAACACTTTCATTTGTAAGCTTTATTATGGGCATATTAACTAAACCTGTATTTTTTAATTTGTTGTGGTAAACTTTCTTATTTATAAACATCTGGGTTTGATTCATCAAAAGTCCAAAAATGTACGAGGGCATAATTCATCGGCAGATAATTCATAGTTGAAGGTTTTCCAAGATTAACCATGAGGTTAATCTTGGAAAACTTTCATTTCTACTGACCCTAAAGCATTTCTCAGTTTTTCAGATTAAATTCAAAAGCATGTAATACTATTATTCAATACGTAAGTCTTTCACGAAAATATTAAATTTGTTTTTATTCCAGATTTACCAATTTGATAAGGTGTTGAAATGAAAGGCGTCGTTTTATTATTTCTAAATATGTTTTTGTAATAAATAAATAAATACAAAGAAAAATAATACACTTAGACAACATTGGAAATAAAAAGTCATTTCGATCCCAGACAAACTTCAATGCCACGGGGCTAGTTTATTCGTGGATACATGAAATTTCGTAGGTACTTATGTTGGTACTTTTTACCAGAGTGCCTTCGTTTAGTAAAAGAAAATATCAGGATAGAAACAAAGCGTAAAGAATTTGACAGTATCAAAAAATCCTGAAACAGGAGATAAATAAAAATCATCAGTAAAAAAAGAGTATTTATTGGTCCAAATGCCTAAAATATTCAAAGCAAACATCAAACATATCACCGCAAACATTGAGCAAGGACCATCAGCTTTGGTCCACAAAATATTTGGTTCATATTATATAAGAGCACCAAATAGACTAAATGGTAACTGAGTCAAGCGACAGTAAAGAGACGCTAACAATACACTGCCAAATTGAGAAGACATCAATATAAGTCATTTTCTGTAAAAACATCTTATGAATCTGGCAGAGCTTAAAACTAAACCTAACGCCGAACACTAAGGTAACAGTCCCATAAAATATGAATTGAATACGTAATTTAACTCACATGTTAAAAACTTGAATATTTGCCATTATTTTCATTGCAAAGATTGATGAAATCCGTATTATATTAGTAGTGTCATTGGCAACCATAAATATTTTTATTTATTCTTCAAGGACCGTTTTCTTAGGTTCGTAAAATTTTGTCCTAACTAAAGCGTCAACCGAGAATACGCAACATGACAGCAATATACAGTTCTCGCTGTATTTAGTACAGACCTCAAAAAAGGAGGTTTCAATTCGACTGATTTTTTGCATGTAGTATGTTACTCGATATCTCCGAGAATCGTGAACAGATTTTCAAAATGTTCTTTTAACCAAGTCGGTGCCTGATATTGGACAAATCAGTTGAATTGTTTTTTTATTTGTCTACAATCATGTCGCGTAGACCACTCTCCAGAATTTTACAGATTGTTTCTGTTCTCTTTTAGCTAGGACTTGATTATGCTAACTGATTAGTCAATGACCAGTTGGCGGAAGGAGCCATCGATGCCGAAGAGCTCGTCATAGTTGGTGGGCTTGCCTGGTCTGAGAGACTCGTCCGCCTTGATGTTTTCGTGTTCAGCGAACCAGCCTTTGTACTCTTCCAGTTTTTTCACCCAGGAATCTGTGGAATATTCAAAATTCATTAAGCGAAGGATATCAGAGGGATTAGGAGGGATGTAAGGAATACTTTTCTGCTCTTGTTTAAGATGGTAGCAACTTGCGTGGCCAAAAAATATGCTCCTTAGGGTTCTAGTACCAAGTTCAACCTCGAAAATCGATCCTTCAGAAACTTCCGAGAACCTTCTCTAATTATGGAATATTTAAGGAAAAGAACTGGCAACGGGAATGCACTTATTATTCGGCCACCTTGTATATATCATTCGCGTACGAAAATTATTTCGAGCACTTATTTTGACACACAACATAACATTATTGACACCTATCACGAATGTACCTACCTAATAAACTTTTAGTGATATTTTAAGATGTGCCTGTCAAAGTGACAAAATATTTGAAATTAATGAAATTACAAATATGCAAAATGAGGAAAAGATGCGTCACCTGAAAAACAACATTATTTAAAAGGTTTACGTCAGTACATATTTATTTGGACATTCAGTAAGTGTGTTTAGGTATTGACAACACCTTGTTTTTACTTATTATATTTTTTCAAAAAAATTTTATACGTTTTCCTTACTTATTCCTCCTAAGTAAGGTGATTTTTCAAACTGTACTCATTATTTTGTATTTCAATTTTATTTATTTTATTGGAACAAGAGAGAAGTTCATTGAACAAAATTATTATTTTAAACTAACATTACAGAGATATACTCTGGAACTGAGTAAGGATTAAGATTTGTTTCCATAAAAGTTGGTTCAAAATAATTCGTTGTCAGCTGTATATTATAATTATTATTAGAAACTGTTGACTTAAATAATATCACAATTCTGAATTCAATCTGGATTAAGAATATATGAATACACATCTCTTCTAAGAGAGTTTTGTAAGAAAATATCTTATCTGATTTGTGAGAGTGACTGAACGATTGAAGTAAATACTATACTTTTGATGTTACCTTTATCTCCAAACAAGATATGAATGCGGATCTGATGAATCCGCCTAATTTGTTTGTCCTCCTATTTGTTCGTTTTGTTGTTTGTTTGTCTACCAGATATGGAAACATTTTAAGGCCTAAAACACGAAGCAAGATGATCTGGACGTATTCAGAAGTGACTGTATGAAGTAGCCTATGCTGATTGAGCTGATATTAGCGGCAGAGGTACTAGTTAAGTTAACCCTTTGACCATCTTTCAAATCATTCAATTTCGAACCTTGCATATTTGTAAATAGATTTGGTTTTGTTTTTTATATGACGGCAAATATGTTTCCAATACCCATTAAAGGGTTAAGGGACTGCTGCTATGGAAGAAAATACTTACTATGTAGATCATTCATCGAACCACAGTTGCCACCGTATTCTGAAGGAAGCATTTCCTTGGGAACGAACTTATAAAGGTCATTGACGTCGGAATGAAGATGGATCTGAAACAAAAAAGGAGATAATATTGATAACAGATATCTATAGCATTTGAATTGAACCTCGGGTAACTAGAGTTACATAGCATGAAGCCGAGTTACATGGCATAAGCCGTGTGGTGACGGCAATAAGAATACATTTGTCACCACCCCAACTCCTCCTGCGGGTGTCGTAAGAAGTCGTTGAAGTGTCATTGACCATTATCTGATAAAAAATTGATGATGGGCCGCAGCGTCATCATAGTGGACACATTACTGCGATCGCCAATCCGCTTGCCCAGCGTGGCGATTATGGGCATTTACCTCCTAATGCGTTTAATACGCTTAATAGGAGAGGCCTACGTCCAGCAATGGACTATCATAGGCTGATGATGATGATGATGATGATGATGATAGTATGAAGCTGAAGATAGGAGTTTTCAACGTACAAATTTTAGACGATACAGTAATGGATGCTGATTTGATGTAATTCAACATTTAACTGACCTATCCAGTGACATGTTTTGATTTTTGCGATATAAACAATAAAAGTGACAGCAGCTGGAGCTACTTAAAACATGTAAATGGCTACTTAAGAGTGTCAGTAAGCGGTATGTTCCTTTGATCATGGTTTACCTACAAAGGATAAGCTTTCTTGCTAAGCCTAAAGTAAACATACCCTATCTCTGATCTTTTCCTTGATGAAAGGTTTGACGAAGTTTACGATCTTGTCGACCAGTGGCGACACGTTGATAACATGTACCTCCTTCAGCTTGACTGGGTAGGCTTCCTGCAATGTAAGAATTTATAATTTTGTTGTTATAATTTTCAGTTGGTTGTCTTTAGATGCTACAAATGTATCTACTAATATATCTTCGTTTAAGTCTGTTACTGAGCCACATTCAAGAACATATAGGTACCTAAAACAGTTTAAAATTACGAGTTATTGAAACCAGTGATGTGATAATGTTATTATCTTTATCATTCTTTAAATGGGATCAAATTAAAGTAAAATATCAGTTCTGTGCTAGTTCAAATATCTATAAAATATATAATGATGATGATGATTATGTCTGTGCTGGTGAAAAAATAATTGTTAATCGATTAATGGAGAAACTCAGAAGTATAATATGAGAGGTACTTAATATCGATAAACCTTCATACCTGTACACAGACTAAGAATTTCTTCACAAGAGTCGGCGTGAACTTGGCAAAGTGTGTGGGCGTGGCCACAGAAGCATCTAGAATGTAAACGTCTCCAGCAACTCCTTCTTTCTCCTCGTTGAGCCTCACGTCTCCCAGCATGAGCGCCAGTTTGAAAGCATCTGCCACATTCGGAGTTTGGATGTCCTTATCTAAACCTATATATGGAGGGAAGGGGTGGTATTAGTCGATAATATCGAAGATCTCACTACTTTTAATGTACGTAACGCTAAGAATGACGTCAGAAAACTCAATTACGAGTGCAGTTGGTACTCTAAAACTATTGACGCATGCCTCGACTTAACTAAAATAGCATCTTATTTTTGCAGACAGGAAATAAGACGTCGGTATTATTTGACTTAGGTTCGACTTACTCGTATTTTCATATTCAAAAAACTATGTAGTCTAAGCGCTGTCATTGTCGTCGTTGATAAATAAAATCATTTCATTAATCATTATTGGTCAAACAGACATGAATTAATATAATGAAAGCTGAAATTGAAGCTCACTTCACTGCATCTGTTTATCTTTTTAGGTCATTCGATGTCCGACAGTGAAAGTGCATCCTGTATCGGGGACCATGACTCCTTTCAGTGGTTGGACTTTTTTTTTTCTTCCGTAATAATAATTGAGTACCTAAATTAATGTACTAACTCGCACGCATTTTGCGGTCTGCACTGTCAGTGTGCAAAAACAACCAGATTGAGGATCCAAATCAACTTTACATGTGTAAGTTAAATATCAGGTCGGAGACTGTAAAAACGTAATTTTTGTAAAAACAAAAGTAATTTTACTTTAAATATTTTAAGCGGTTACCTAGATAAATATAGTTTTTGTAATATCTTAGAACGCATGCACGCGCATAAAATATCTGTAACATTAACCACAAGCGACAACAAGGCCTCCTCCTCTATTAGTATTTTTTGTAATCCTATTAGGTAATTATAAATTACAAATTTTAATTACTTAGCTAAGGCTTGAGATTTTAAACCACACAAATAAACCTTTCCGTTACTTAAAGTGATCACCATCCTTTTCTAGAATCATCAGTCAAAAAAGACAAAGCTAAAATCAGTCCTAAGTCAAACTAAGAATTAATGAGCGTTTATAAAACACCGATTTTTCTTACCTCTCATTAGGATGACACGGCGACCCTCAGGAGTGAGTCCAGGTAGTGGCGGCATTTGCCTAAACAAATCCATCGTTAGTGGGCTATTTTATTCAAATAAATTTAATGTCCAATGCGTGAGGTTTATCGGTTAGCGCAAATTTTAAATAAATGAAATGAAATAAAGTTGTCCTCAGGGTTTTTTTTAATTTGGACATATTTGAAGAAAAAAAAGAGTGCCATGTTTTATTTTCTGTAAGTTATTATGTTATCAAACATTTTGTATTTCGGTAGCGGAATCGAAGGATCGAAAAATGCTTGGGGAATTTTGGACATAATTTTTTTTCTTGTATAAGTTAAGATCGAAAGAGTACGAGCTTTTGAGTTGAATTAACATGGAATATACCTTTTCTCAAACATACAATAAAATGTTGTAGTTACGTGCCTAAAAAGCGGCCGGAAAGTACCTCGTTGCTGGCCTAGGCCGGCAAGTGCCTCTTTTTAAATTTTCATTTGATATAGGGTTGTGACCTGGCATCTTAGATTTTAGCCAATAATTATCTGTAAGTAATATTCGTATAAAAAACTGATTGGCTAATTTTTGCAGCTATAATTAGGTATTTAAATTATATACCTTTAATTTCAAACATGTACAATAAATACTCAAAATAATATTCAAAAAGCAGTATTATACGGTGCGATCCGTTGGCCCCGATCACCGCATGCGATTGATTGAACCCAACAGACCGCGTCGTCTAATACAACTTTTTAAAAGTAAAAATTTGCACCTTTCAAACAGGTCAAACTTAAAAAAAAATTGGTGTCGGTGTCGTATTTGAATTTTGTTGTGTTTCAAAGACTTAGTTAGTAGTTGACTTATAATTTCTTAGAAAGAAGAGTTTTTTTGCTTCATTTCATTGCATGTTTGAAAAAAGCATTATACATACCTCGGCCATGAAGTGACGGGTTGCTGTTCGTATACTATCCGTACCTCTACATATATTATATTCGGCCGGCAACCAATCACTTCCCGGCCTTGGTAGTAATGTACCATTGTTGAAAAAAAGTAGGGGAAATTTAAATAAATTGGTCCGAGTATGGTAGGCGATATTAGGCCCCCACACCTAATCAAAGCCAGGGTAATAAAACTTATTGCCTAAATACTTCAATGCAATCATTGTTCCAACTTAATATTTTATCTTTGAATACTCATCTCACAATAACGACAATTATGGGGACGTAATCATAGGACCTACTAGTGTTACAATGTTTATGCCACATTATTGTTATGACTTGACTATTATGGACACGTAGGTTTAGCCACATCTAACTTATTTAACAACATCTCATAGATTGTATCCTTGTGAAGTGCTTACAAACGCTAGAAAAATTATATACGATTAACTGGATAACTGTTTAGGTTTGGATATATCGTAAAATATCTGTTGTTTTTAAATAAACATCGCAGATTTTAAGTTAAACTAGAGTCCTCGCTTCATGATTATCTTTTCGATGCGGAAATTGTTGGTTTAAAGGTTTTTTCCTTTGTTTTCCTTCAGTATGGAACAGAATTATTTCACTAGGTACTTAAATATCTGTAATCCCTTTGACATAGGTACGCTTTTTATATTATAAGTACAATGGGTAGGTAGTATTCTTTATAATATCCATAGGAAATCCCATAAAGTGCTACGCTTAAGTCTAATTAGTTTTCTTAAACACCATGATTCTTAGTTCTTGCATTTGTGACGTACTTACAAAACATGTGATGATCTTTTTACATTGTAAGAGTAATTTCATTCTTGGAAAATTTTCATAGCGAGACAGGCCAAGATACGATCCAACGAAATGGTTCATATTAGGCTGTGGCCAACCACGTAACTACGAGTATTTAGATCAAACTTCACAAATTTTGAGCATCTATTTAATTATTCATTCAATTGAGGCATGCTGTAGGCACATAATTGGTGAGACAGTCAAAAAATATTCGTCCCTCTTTTATTACTCCTAATATATTTAAATATTTATCAAACGGTTTATTCACGTAATTTTAGTCGATAATTGCTCGACATGTTTCGATCCATTTAGAGGATCCACATCATGGACTTAAATAACGTGAGTAACCCGTTTGGCAAATTTTTAAATATTATGTTTGACTTTCACGTTAGTTATAATTCTAAAATACTCGTAATATAGTAAGTAAAAGATGGGAAGTCTATCTGGCATCGACATACCGTCGCACCAATCATGTGCTAAGCCTACCTACTACAGGAAGCCAGATGCTCAAAATTTATGATTTTTGCAAGATTAGAAAACATCAATTTATTTTTATAATTAAACAAATTGATATTGAAGTTACTTTTTTACAATGCGGATAATCCCACAATGTGCTTACCATAGAAAAAATCAACTACGAAACATTACGTACAGATGTCGCTAGTGATTAGATTCACAATACCATTGGAAAAATTCGCTGTGACCGACGGAAGGTCGTCTGGTGTAATTGGAAGCACGTTGGACCGGCAATCCAGAGGAAGCGGGTTCGGATCCCGTGACAACCAGAGTCTTTTGCAGTTGATTTTTTCTATGGTAAGCACATCTGTTACGACATTGTGGGATTATGATTTTTGGTGATCTCGGTGGGGCTTCTGCTATCCTCAAAGGAAGGAGTAGGGAAAAATGAACTCACACAATGTTGAGGATTTCCTGAAGCTCAGGACGGGTGACGTCACGGTCGGTGAAAAACTCTGGAACGGCCGCGCGCATGGTGAAGTACATGTCCAGCTTACGCTTGGTCTTCTCCAGCGAGAACTTGCAACCACGGAGGAAGGTCATGATACGCTGGTCATCTGGAAATGCAGATAGATAGGTCAATAAAATAATAGCCCGATTGATAAACACTTTATTTGACAGCGTACGGATTCTGAAACAGTTTTAAGATTTAATCTGAGGTTACCCATGGATATCTAGAAGCGTTTTGGTTTTGAACATGAACACTAAGCCAACCATAAACTGTGGATATAAATGAAGAAAGGGCAAACACAATTAAGTGATTCAAATCTAAAACTAAGAATAGAATAAGAATAAGAATCTAAGAATAGAAGTTATATAAATGATTAATAAAATAATAAAAACCTGCGGGGGGTGCAAGACGTAGATGAGAAACGTGTATAAAAGTATAATGCAACTTTGGTAAAACGGTGACTGAACTTACAGCAGTTTGCGCTTTTTATATTTTTGTAAGCTGATTTCGTATCTGATATTTAAAAATGGTTAAATTTTGGTACTTTATTAACCACAATTCACAACTAATTATAATATATAGGTGTCGTATTCAAAGGATTGATTACCACCACCAACATCAGTGAGATCAAACGCTTTTTTTTTCATGATATTATTTGTTGGTGATGTTAACAGCTGTTGTTAACATCACCAACAAATAATAGCAACTCAGTGTTATTTTGAGCATCTTGGGTGGGAGCAATAAATTTGTATAAGACCACTGGGGCCGGTAATAATGTATTTTAGCATGGGAGCAATACTGTAGAAGATGTGGTATGGTAGAATTGCAGTGGTGACGGGTCGAGTAACAATATAATTTTATTATCACCCCAAATCGTCCCGTGGATATCGTAAGTTAATAGATTGAAGTGTTAATAAGTAATAAAATTAATTTATTGAACATTGATAACGAGCAGCAGCATCATAATAGTGGACACACTCCTGCGATCGCAACCCATTTTCTCAGCGTGGCGATGATGGGTATTCAGCTCCTAATGCTTCCATACGCGTAGCTAATTACCAAGGAGCGGAATTCTTCATAGCAAAAACTAAACTGTCAGAGGGATTGACCGAGGTGTTTTATCGACTATCGATAAGTAATTGACACTTGGTGGTTCGTCGCAAACTTTTATCTATCCCTAATAATCTGCTGCCATTGTATAATACATAGGTATGCTTAAAAGCCTGATTTAAGCATAATGTATTATACAATGGCAGCAGATTATTAGGGATATAATTATGTTGTTCTATGCCATTGTAATTTAAATAATTTTAATAAGTGACAAAGTATGAAAAGGTAATCAAAAATGGAATACACATTTTTTAAATGGTTTTAAAGCATAATTGGTGGACAGTCTTTTTAAAAAAATCCAGCATTAGTAATTATGTCCCTAATTAACTACTGGTTGCCACTGCACTCGTATATATCTAAAAGCCTAATTACATTATTTTAACAATGTTTCATTGAGTATAATTTTGTTAATCGATAGTCGATAAAACACTTCATTCAATCCCTCGGACAGTTTGATTTTTGCTATGAAGGATTACGCTCCTTGCTAATTACCTATGGGTATTGCCTTCGTCCAGCTGTGGAGTGATGAAATTAAGTGAAACTCTTGCAACTGGAAATATGCAACTTACCGAACTCATCAGGAAGATGAGGTTCCTTCTTAAGCCACTCCTTGATGTGTGCCAGGTCAGCATCTTTAGTGTCCGCTTTCTCATTCAGCTCCTCGCGGATCTTCTGCCACATCTCACCAGCCGGCTGTTCCAGAGTCATCTTGGCTTTTGGACCTGAAATTGAGATAGTAATTTGATATAGATTGGATGAGTCAAATTATAAGTTGCCTGTTTGAGTGCCTGCCATCTTGTTGATTAAATGGAAAGCTAATGCTTGAAATTGTTATTTCAAACTAATTCAGTAAATAACAATAAAAACATGATAAGTACTTAACATTATGATACATAGAAAATAACCATGACCAAGAATCAAATATTTGTGACAAAGGAATAATTAAATGCCCTTGCCGTGATTGGAGCTCGGAACCTCCAGTTTCGTGGACAGGGTGCTGAGCTATCAGCTCTCCTCTTCACATTAGGAGAGGAGGGAGGAGCGGATGAGTCCCGCATACCCCTCCATAAAGGCCTTTCCGTGGCCGGAGGGACGATGCGTAAAGGCATTGCCCACTCCGCAACAAAAAAAAAATGGCGAAGCGAAGGTGTTAATCGCGTAAACTTGCATTTAATTTTATCCTTGGGCATGACGGTACACTCGTGGTCGCGATAAAATTAAACGTAAGTTTACGCGATTAAGATCCGTTTGTTGTTAAAACATGAGTGGATTATCGTGAAAGTTCAAATCAATAAAAGTAAGTACATGACAAGTTTTCGCATTAAATTTCGTTAGCCAACGAAAACGACACGTTAAAAACGGGAATATCAAAAGCCATTTATAACAAAATTCATGACGCGTGGAACCATTATCGATAGTTTACCTGTTTAAGGTATTCCCGTATACACTGATGATGTTGTAACGTAATGAATCATTGAAATATCGACACAGAATGCACGAAAATTGCCTACTGCTATATTTTCATACGTGTGCAATAATACTCGATTATGAAACCGCGGTTTCCAACCTTGCGTGGGAGGTGACGACATAGCAATTAGTGTACTACCATTGAGTGTGCCGCGGCTGAAAAATTTAGCGTCTGTTTAACTTGCAATCATTCAACTTAAGCTATCGAAAGACAATACTTGCCCATATTATTTTTTTCAACGGTTATGCATGCATGCATCAGCCTGTGATAGTCCACTGCACTGCACTGCAGGACGTAGGCCTCTATTAACTATGTTATAGGCATTAGGAGGTAAATGCCCATAAACGCCACGCTGGGCCAGCGGATTGGCCATCGCAGTAATGTGTCGTGTCCACTATGATGATTGATGACGCTGCTGCCCATCATCAATCTTTTATCAAATAATGGTCAGTGACACTTCAATCCCTTAGTCGACTTTTACGACACCCGCAGAAGGAGTTGGGGTGGTGACAAATGTATTCTTACTGCCGTCACCACACATCCAACGGTTACATTCACGTGTATTTAGTCACTATGCGCGACATGTTTCGGAGAGCCTAACCCCTATGTTATAAACGTCTCCTGACCAAGCCGAAAAGTATGGTAATATGTATTTTTCTGTCGTGCTGATATTCATAAGACTAAAACGAACCGACGATTGAGGAAAGAAAATTATGTACGACTATTATTAATTTGACAGATAGACATATTTTATTCGGGGATGGTAAATAAGGCGCATACTTAAGTCTAATTTGAAAATGCATTCTAAAAATCGAACACAGGGCGTTGTCTTAAAATAATATATTTAATATAGTAGTAGTAGTAGTAAATCACTTTATTGTATACCAAACATGTTATAACACAATTATACAAAGATATAGGTATAAAGGCGAACTTATCCCTAACTTTTGAGAAACTGAGTTAATATTAATAAAAAAAATTTGATAGACAAACAGACAAGATGCACAAATATGAACTAACTTACACTATCCGTAAACTAATAGAATACACGTATAAATTTTATACGTATAGCCTACTACTCTAAAAAACCTGTGTTTACTGTACTGTAAATATATTTCAACTCAATTTAACTTTATCAGTTAGTCTACGAAATTTATTTGCGTGAAAGGTTTTTTAACGAACTCGGCCGAGGTTTATGTACCGTGACTGTATTCGCGAGGCAAAAACTGAATTCGGAAACTTTCACCAAGAATGAGGCTGGATGTACAAAATACGAAAATATTTGTAATTGAAGTCGGTGTAATGGAAGAAAAAGTTTAAAGATATTACTAACCACTGGCATGCTTCATTTAGCTTTTGCTACATGTCATCACTCTTATTTTACTTAGAAATAGAGTCTAATAAAAAACTAAGCATGTGAGTGGCTAAACACCTTTAAAACACACAGGGTGCCAAAAATTAAGTGTATTCTGGCTGCCAAAGAGATTTTGGGAAGCGGAATAGCCTCCTACAGGATTGTTACGTTCAAGTTTGAGACGTATGTTGCATTCGAGTAATTCCGAAAGTCTGAATGCTCGGATAATTTCGGAAGGGGAATCTTGATATATGATGGATTCTTTTTATATGACTTTTGAAATTACCCGAGTGCACCTTAGTTCTTCTAAGTAGTTTTAATGGCACAGAAGTACTCTGTGCGATTAAAACTACTTAGGTAGTACTTACGTATTTTCTAAACAAAATCGTCTCTTCTGAAGCTTCCAAAAACCTCCTAGGGGACGGAAATATACTTACTTTTTGGCTACTTTGAGTATTCATTCATATTTGAAGGCTAGAGGTATAGCTACACTTCAACAATCTCGCCAACTAACCCGGGGTTAACTGCTGGAGTCCATACATTTTGACATTACTATTCTTTTGGCCGCATGGTGACAGCAGTTTGAATTACCACATTTGTCACGACACGAACTCTTGGGTTTCGCAAGAGTCAACTAAGGGTCGATTTGACCGAACTTTTATTCGAAAAATAGCGCTTATTCTCGGATAGTAATGTCAGAAATCCATAGTAATTTGCTTATACTTATCCTCTTGGATACTAGTGTCTAATTGCTTACTCTTGTAAGGGTTATTTTTCGAAGAAAAATTTGGTAAAACAGCCAAAGGGACGGGAGTGCCACTGACCATCGGTTTATGGGAGATTAATGATGGGCAGCAGCATCATCATAATCGACACTACTGCGATCGTCAATCCGCTTGCCAGCATGGCGATTATAAGGCCAGCCTTACATCTGTACGTTCTTACATAAGTTATAGGGACGGAGCTATACTAAGGAATGAGAGGTGAATATCATTATCTCATTCCTTTGTATATTCAGTCCCTATAAGGCTATAACTTACGTAAGAACTTACAGATATACGGCTGGCCTAAACAATCCTCCTAATGCGTCCCTACGTATAATGAAAAGGAGAGGCCTACGTCCATCACCGTTCTGAGAGGCTTATGGCCTCGTTTTACCGGTTTAACCCTAGATCGTGTAAGTGGGACTAAAACTACACACTGCATTGTCACAGAGGCAGCGCGTAATATAAAGATAAACTGTGACGTGTATTGGTCTGACCACCTGCCAATTATTATTGAGTGTGACATGGATAAGATCCACATTAAATGTAATCCTGTTAAACAACTTCATGAGGGCGTAATATGGGGCGAGAGAAACGCCGACCAAGTGAATTTATACCACTCGATCTGCCATGATAAGCTCAAGCTGCTTAATTTCCCGGCTGTGTTCGAGTCTTGTGCGGATAAAGTATGTAACGACCCTAAGCATAAAGTTTCTTTAGACAATATGTATAACTATATTATCGATACAATGACGGGGGCGGCTAGGGAATCGAGCAAGCAGGGAAGGGGAAGACCGAGTCGGCACATAGCAGGGTGGAATAAATATGTCGCGGACGCGCACCGGGAGGCAAGGGTTAAGTTCCTAGTGTGGGTAGGTGCGAATAGACCACCTGCGGGGTTAATTTATGAGGAAATGTGTGTGAAATCCAGAAGGATTTTTAAGTCTAAGTTGAAATGGTGCCAGGATAGGCAGGATCAGATAAAAAGCGACATCTTGGCGGCAAATCAGACTAACAAGGACTTTAAATCCTTTTGGAAAAAATACCAATAAGTTTTAGTGCAAGGCCGAGTGTTCCTGTGAGCGTAGGCGGGGAGAGCGATAAAAAATCTATTGCAACACATTTAAGCGTACTTTTACTGTAAGTCCATTGAGTACGACTACGCCTGAGGCGCTGAGTGCTGAGACTATCATGGGGGGGCCTACAGTAACTTTTATGCCAAAGAAGTCAAAACTATAATTAATAGTATGCAGAGAGGGAAATCTCCAGGTCATGATGGTCTCAGTATTGAGCATCTTAAGGCATGCTGGAGTACACATGCCTCGCGTTCTGGCAATGTTTTATACACTGTGCTTGAGGCACGCATATCTTCCCGATCAGCTCACTAGAACCGTGGTGGTGCCACTGGCTAAAAATAAAACGGGTGACCTGTCTGAAATAGGGAACTATAGACCCATCTCGCTTGCAACTGTAATGGCCAAAGTTCTTGACAGTTTGCTTAATGCACAACTTCAGAAGCATATAAAGTTGCACGACGCGCAATTCGGCTTTAGGCCTGGTCTGTCAACGTAAAGCGCAATATTGTGCCTTAAGCAAGCTGTCAGGTATTACAAGGACAGGAACACGCCTGTGTATGCGTGTTTCCTGGACCTGTCAAAGGCCTTTGACCTGGTTGCTTATAACTTACTGTGGGACAAACTTACCAAAACGGGAATACCTAAGGAATGCGTAGAGTTGTTAAAATACTGGTATAGCAATCAGGTCAATCAAGTGAGATGGGTATGGGGAGTACTCAGACGAGTATAGACTCCAGTGTGGGGTTAGACAGGGGCGGGTTGACATCTCCTACCTTGTTCAATCTTTATGTAAATGAGCTAATTGGGAGGCTCAGCAGCGCACGTGTCGGATGTCATATCTGTGGGACATGTTTTAACAATATAAGCTACGCAGACGATATGGCGCTGCTGGGCCCCTCAGTTGGCTCGTTAAAGAAGCTAATCACCATATGTGAGGACTACGCCGAGCAGCACGGTCTTAGGTATAAACGCAACCAAAAGTGAAATACTCATTTTTAAGGCTCCAAAGTATAATACAGATACCACTATACCTACGATCGTGCTGGGAGGGGTACCTCTCAAGGTGGTGGAGAGTTTCAAGTATCTGGGACATGTGCTAACCAGAGATTTGAAAGATGATATGGATTTGGAAAGAGAAAGGAGAGCCATGGCAGTAAGGGGCAATATGGTTGCCCGCAGATTTGCACGTTGTAACAATCAAGTCAAATTAACACTTTTTAAAGCATACTGTCAAACTTTTTACACGTGCAGTCTGTGGGCAGCATTTACTCAGAGGGCTTATAATATGCTAAGGGTTCAATACAATAACGTCCTGAGGATGCTGTTGAGGCTGCCGAAGTACTGTAGTGCATCGGGCATGTTCGCAGAGGCGCGAACGGATGACTTTTACGCCATTAGTCGTAAAAGAATAGCGTCTCTGCTGACACGCGTTCGCGGCAGTAGCAACAGCCTCCTTAGGACCTTGTCAGAACGCCTTGATTGCCGTCTCACCAAATACTGGGTCGAGGTGGCGATTGGAAGAGCAAAATAGGCTCCCCTTGAGGTGGTTGCTCCCTTATTGCTTTGTGAGTTTAGTTTTTTAAGTGTGAAATTTAATTTAATGTAAATACTAATATAGGGTGTAAGTTTTCGTTTTATTAACAAATTTGTATGGATCATACTGGTCTGAAATAAACGAATTTTATTTTTATTTATTTTATTTTAAAACATAGTTTCATTATTCTGTTGTACCTAAAACACAACAATATCAATGACATTTTTCAGTGAATGTTTGCTGAAACATCTTATCTAGGCGTACTTATGAAGATACTCTTGCACTTCTTACAGTTTCATTCTAAAGAAATACTTGTAGTTTACTCAGTTATAAGTTCTCTCTTATTCTTTGAACGACAAGAAAATACGTCGTGTGTTGTTGGTGTATGTAGCAGCGGCCTCAACATATGTGTTTGACAGCAACTTTCAGCTACCCATCTCTTTTCGATTGTATATTAAAAGAGACGTGTGGCTGCGAGTTGCTGTCAAACAAGATATATGAATGGTCCACGGAAAAAACATGTCTAGATATTATGAAAATCAGGACAAATTTGTATCTTGTTCCGTTAAAATTAGTATATATAATAGTTTTTTCTTCTGAAGTTTGAATTGACTAGAAAATCTAGACATGTTTTTTTCCGTGGACCCTTCATATA
>JALPQI010009337.1:0-32361 GCA_025490895.1 Thaumatotibia leucotreta
TTATGCTAGTGGCACTAGAGTACGGTAATTTTGATCACGTATGTGTGTCACTGGCATAGGAGTCGGAATTTTTTGATCACAGACGCTATGTCACCGGTGTCGAACGTGGTAAATATAACAGACAATGATATGGTCACTTTCATTAAAGTAACATAATAGATTTACCCAAATCTAAAACACTTACCCAGCAGGTGATTTCTGATTGGAGCTAGACTGTGGGGTCTGCCCACCGCTATTCGATGGCGGCCCGTTGTCTTTTAAAGACGTATTTGGCTGCTTCTGTATCGTTAACTCTTGGCCTGTCAAAACAAAACACATTCTATACTTATCCCACGAAAATGACACATACAGGGTGATAGATAAATTAGCCATAGAGTAATGAAAGTAACACATGTTAGCACATTTTCACCAACCACCACCATATGAAAACAAGGTGATTTTGTAAAACGAAAACAACACACAAAACACGTATATGGAAACTACTTACATAAATAGTTTTAGCTCTAAATTGACTGATATAGTCAAGTTATAGCGTTATGAAAAGAAGAAAACATTTAAAGCGAAACAGAAAATGAAAAGCCGCAATGAGAAATAATTAATGTATAAGAAAAAACTTCTAAACAGTATTAGCATTTTTGTACAATATCAAATGTGGATTTAAACAAACATCCAGTCTTGGAAAACATTCCTTTTCAGAACTTTAATACTTGTTTACTTTTTAAAAAATACTGTGTCAGAATTTAGAGTTGTCAGCCTCAATGAACAATGCTAATTATTACTTCACAATTTAAAACATTCAATGTATACGAGGCATTGAGACTGGACCAACCATGTCCATGTCTATATATGACTTTTTAAAATACATTTGGAAAAATTACATATAACAGTGTGACTTCAAAAATGTGATACGAGATAAAAACCTGAATATAGATTTTACGATATTTAACAACATTTACTATGGAGCCACTTCCAAAGCGCAATAAAGGACTAGCAATTTCATGGAAATATTTAAAGATGGGCACTTTACTTTTAGGGACACCCAATTAGCGTGAAATACAAACCTTACTTGCAGTCAGGTTTAAACGACAATTGAGTGCAATATCTTTAGGAATTTATACTTGATTGGCGTTTTTATATTGTAATATCGCTTATTTCATTCAATTAATACCGAAATCGAGTTTAAAATTAAATTTAATGTTTATTTGTCGTTACGAACCTGACTGTAATTAAGTTTTTAATCTGACGCAAAGTGAGTATCCCTAAATGTAAAAAATCTCACATGACCAAAATGAATGCATTTTTTTTTTATTACACAACACAGCTGCTTTCACAGTAAAATATGTTCAAAATCATCAAAAGATTCGCGTTTTTTGGTCTCGTATTACGTTTTTGAAGTCCGTGGGTAAGCAATTATTTCCATGTGCGGCAAAGCTAAAATGTTACCTTCGAACTGGTTGAGATATGATATTTGCTGCGGCGACGGTACGGGCATCAGACTGGGCTCCTTATGCGCAGCCTGGTTCTTCTGTTGCTGGGCGGCCAAACATTGCAGCGTTCGCACAAATACGCCATCATCCAACTTCTCTAGTATCTCTTTGGCGCCAACATTTGATCCAACGTTCGCGGTTAATTGGGTTCACACGTTGGGATAAGCGTCAAGCGTTTTGCGGGGGGGAGGGGGGGGAAAACAAAAAAATACGCATTACAACTACGGAAAACAGAAAATGCAAAAATTGGAAATAAAAACGTCGTGGTTGGGAAAATGTCTAACAGATAAAGCATGCTTTCTATGGCTTCGGTACAAACATGCGACTGCTTAACTTACCTATAGTTTAGCAGCGTATAAAAAGAATGGATTAAAATATCAAACCTATAAAACGCAAGTTACTTTCTTACTTTGATGTTCAATTCATTTGAGTTCATTTGACTAATCGCAAAGGTCGAAGATCCTTACATGTACAGTCAAGGAAATTGATTCGCGTACCGTCTGGATGATTTATTGCTTGAAACAAAGGATTACTTTAAGGTTTATATTCCTTTAAGCGAATGAAACTGGTTTACGTAAGTAAAATGACACATGATCGGGTTATAGTTATGCAAACCTCAACCTTATATAAACATCATTCGATTTGTTTTGCTATGTCAAACAGTTTTGTCTAGTTAATATAACCTTAACCTATTTATAGTTTTACGATTTAACTATAAAAATATTTTTTGGCAATGTCAAATTGGTGACATAATCAAAAGTCAAACTAATAAAACTAAAAATGCATCGAATAAACTACGCGGAACGAAGAAGTGAAATAATTACATTACATGAGCTGGGCCACGGCATTCGAGATATAGCTCGGTTATTAAATATGTCGAGAACAACAGTGAGACTATGGATCACTCGTTATGGAGAAGAAGGCCATACAGAAGATCGCCGACGTTTTAATCACGGTTCACGGCGTCTGACGCCTGAACAAGTTATTGAAATGCGGCAACGTTATGAAGAACATCCTTTCACGCCAACCAAATATTTTGCTGATCGATTTGAAGTTTGCTTACGCACAGTGCGAAATTATCTTCACGGTATCGGCATTCACCACAGGCGACATGCGAAAAAAGTAGCATTGACTGATGCCAACAAGATAGCAAGAGCTGAATTTGCACGCCGTTACAGACATTTTGATTGGAGCACTGTTATATTTACAGATGAAAAATCCTTTCGTTCATCACAAGACGGACGATTGAGTTTGTGGAGATATGACAGGACGCGGTATTCAGAAGATCATGTTGTTCCAAACCGGGCGTCAGGGCGTATAAGTGTCAATATGTGGGGGTGGATATCTTCTGCGGGGGTCGGCGAGCTTGCCCAGATACCTTCGCGAGCCAATTCCATAGATTTTGTAGAAACAATGGATACAATCATGGTTCCCACTGTGCGAAACGTTTATCCCCAGGAAGAAGTTCCAAATATACACTTTGTTCACGACAATTGTCCAATTCATAAGGCAAGGGTCACTAAAAATTGGTTTCGTCAACATCCTGAAATAATTGAAATTAATTGGCTAAGCAAATCACCCGATTTAAACCCCATTGAGAACATATGGGGTATTATGGTGCAAATGTGGGAAAATGGCCAAGAAAGGACAAAGCAAGCCCTAGAACGACACTGCCACGAAGTATGGGAGGCGTTGCGTGGATCAGATATTTGTAGTCGGATAGTAGAGTCGATGCCGGCCCGACTACAAGCTGTCTCTGATTGTTATGGTGCTTATACAGATATTAAACATTTTAAGCAAAAAACTTTTTTTTTATTGTGAAATTTATTTTGATGGACAAGTTGCAGAAACATTCATTTCAGGAACTTATCATTATCACAATATATAATAAAGGAGGAACTTATATTTCTATCCCTGTCTGTTGCAAGTTTGACACCTATCTCACATTTTTCTTTGTAATCATTCCACAGACGTCTGTCGGTGAGTTACTGCAACCTTTTTAATTATAGCACCACAAACTTTTCTGACCCAGTGACGGCGTCGCTATTGCCGCTGCAGTTCTAGCAACCACTGGCAACACTAAACTATGTTTATGGCACTGTAGTATTTACGATGATATGTGTCATGGAAGTCACATTTTTATCATGTTGGCTACCTGAACCTTACACACTTCGTTGATGTTCGATTTAACCAATCGGAGTTATCCGTTACGTCAGGTCAGGTTGGTAGACCTGCAATTGGTTATGGTCACTGCTTTCAGTACGTCTATGTCCAAAGTCACCGTGATGGATTGATGATTAATTTGCCGCCACATTCTTATTTATATAATTCGCCGTTTTTGACATCAATATTCAAGTGACAAGACCATTCAAACTGACGTGTATTCGGAAATGCTCGTAAACATACTACTCGGCACAAACGTCATGTTAGTATTGCAAATAAAGATAACCCTTAGTGTTCTCGGTTGACATCAACAATTTAGACTTAAGACGGTACGCGAATCAATTTCCTTGACTGTACACATAAATGGACACCTTGTGTCGAGGTTTAGTTAGAAATGTTACAAAACAATTTCAAAAACTACAACATATTTAGATTTTACCAATTGTTTTGCACACTATTGGTAAGGATGGATTTGTTTTCAATTGCTTTTCTACCCGCAATATACGGTACATATTATAATTGAATACATTTTCCTCTTTTTGTGAATTTCTTCCTGGTTATAGGCGTGAGAAGAAACCTGATTCAAGGTGTCCTACATTTTATAAGGGCTTGTTTACGTTTAAAGGTTACGTTTGTTACGTTTATGGAATTGTGCGCGAGAAGCGAGAAGGCATCTACTTACACTCAAACTTCTTGCGTGAGTCTTGAAGGGGTTATCATGCGACCTTCTCGCTTCTCGCGCTAATTCTCCGCACCGATCGGAGAACAGGCGAGTGCGACGAGACGCCAAAGCGATCACATTCTCGGTTCTCAAGGTGAGTCCACGCTAGGCGAGCCGAACGCGAGCAGAGCCGTTCTCGGTTCGTCGTTCGTGGTGTCAAGCGTGGACATACAACGAACCTACGAGCACTTTCCTCAAACGAAGCGAATTCCTTTGTGTTCGGCAAAAAACCGACAACTAGCGGAACGCAGCCGAGCACGAGCGAAACAGGTTGGAGGCTCGTAAGTAGGGCTGCCAACCAAAGATTACAGATATGCGGTACATTCGTGAATAAATTAATAAATTGCGGGACTTGGCTTTAAAATTCGGGACGCATGAGAAACTGTATTAAATGATAAAAATCGGCCAAGTGCGAGTCCGACTCGGTCACAAATGGTTCAGTACCCAGCAAATATATAAAAAATTACAGACTTATTACGGGATTTCCTGTAAATTACTTTACATAAGGACCTATTTTCTGTAATTTTTGCCAAATAGTAAGCTCTGTAGTATCGGAGAATGGGGGTGGTCATTTTCGCCTATTTTTCCCACTTCCAGCGTTCGTAAGCGTCGGTATACAGGTAGTATTCCCTGAAAAGCGGGACAATCGGCGTACCGCGCGAACTCTTTGCGGGACCCATAATTTAGGGTCCCAGAAACGGGACGTCCCGCATATAGCGGGACGGTTGGCAGCCCTACTCGTAAGTCGGTCCACTTTAGACGAATTGTGTTCGGGTCACGCTCGGCACGCCTAGCGTGGACCTTCAGGTCGTTCTCGGGGTGTCTGTATGGGCTGTAAACACACAGTATAGACTGACCTGGCGCGTCCTGCTTGGGCCCGGGCTTGCAGTGCGCCGGGCTGTTGAGGCCGGAGCCGGCGCGGGAGGCCTCCGCCGACATGGGCATCTGCACCGAGCCGTGGCCCGGCGACTGCGTGGCTGTGGGATATTCACAATACATTTGTAAAAGGTAAACTTCAATTAAAATACACCTTTATCTACACAAATTTCGTTAACGCAATTTCGTTAACGTAAACGCGTTCAGAAACAATAGACAATGACCAGCATTACCCACCATCAGAACTTGGCACATAAATTAAGTTACATTATATGCGATTTATCCGGAGGTTATGAGTTTTAAATTTGGAACAGCTGTCAGATTCAAGTGGGGTGTCTATTCTGGTGACATATTAAAACTGTAATTGAAGGAAAAGTGGAAGGGAAAAGGGGCCGAGGGAGACCAAGGCGAGCATTTTTGGACCAAGTGAAGGAGAAAATAAATATAGTGTCGTATCAGGAGCTCAAAACATTGGCAGGACAACGAACGGAATGGCGTTTACTCCACCGACAAAAGTCAGGCTCTTAAGTAGAAGAAGAAGAAGAAGTCTATTCTGGTAGATATTCAGCCAGTAATCAACACAAAAAGTTAATTCAGTATGTTTTTTAGTTACAATCGTACGATATTTTCATATCGAGTGACACAAGAATAGAGACATCACTCGATTGTCTATGATTTAAAAAAATGACAGAGGTTCAAATCGCTGCCATTTCGAGCTGTCTTTTGTTTGTTAGCTTACTACTACAAGTGAAAAATTGTGAATACTTTGTGATAATACTGATATGATTCGGATAACGATATGTGCACTCCGCCGGACATACTCCTACCAATGATTTATGATCACTGATCACATGGCAACACGCACTGGTCGAAGACTTTAGTCTTTAGGCACTAAGGTAAATGTCCTGCCTATCTTGGCACAATTGAACGATTGTGTTTGGAGGCATTATTGAGCTGGCGTTAGACGTCCATGTATATGATCGCAGGGTTTGAGGCGATGACTCGGTGTCGGTGACTCACCTATAGGCACTGAGGCGGAGCGGTGGAGGGGAGACGCACCGTACGGCGGCGGTGGTAGACACCCGCCCCGTTCTGAACACGGCGATTTTACTTGTGTACCTGCAATAAACAACAATATGTGTTTATTGTTCCTAATCAGCATATGTGAGTGAGTTAAGTGAAACGTCCCACTTTGTCGTTTGCCATAAAGCCGCTTCGTCAGTTTATTCATATGAAGATACAAGGAAATCTCATCTTTATGGTGAGCGACAAAGTGGGACGTTTTACTAAAAAACTAACACATATAATAATGGTCGTCAAGGGTGAGCTGCCTACTAATTTAACGTGACTTATGTAGTTGATTAGTTGTTGGTTGGGACTAATGGCTGATGTGGTCGGAACAATTCGTAAAAACTATTAACATCCTTTGAACTCGTTTCAAATACTTTTGAGCGACGTGTGATATACTTTTGAGTGCATCTTTTGGTCCTTAATATTGTTCAAGGAATTAAGGGTGCAGTCCCAATTTTTTTTTCTGGGGGTATATTTAAGTTTCATTCGGTCTAGAACAATTTTGTTAACTATGCTGAAAATGTCTACATAGCTATGATGATCAAGCCTCACTAGGTTTGCCTCACTGATAACCAAACCTAGCGGTGCATTCGAACCTTGATAATACAAATATAACGGTACAAATAACGCACCAGATAGTTTTGCAGCAAGTATAATCCTGCTGATATGCTGAAGTATCTCAAGTAACTCGTCATTGCCCGAAGAGGAAACGCTAATCTAATAAAATCTTTCTACAATGTCGTAACAGATGTGCTTACCATAGAAAAAATCAACTGCGAAAGACTCTGGTAGTCACGGGATTCGAACCCGTTCCTCAGGATTGCCGGTCCAACGTGCTTCCAATTACACCAGATGACCTTCCGTGAATCACAGCGAATTTAGTCAATGGTATTGTGAAACTAATCACTAGCGACATATGTACTTGATGTTTCGAAGCTACAACCTTAACACGTTCGCCTCAGGTACTGTTTCACTATGCCGATCGAAATTATCTGATAGAAATCTTATGTCAGTGACACGCATGTGTGACCGAAAAGATTGTACTCCTATGCCGGTGACACAGCACTGTGTCAAAAACGTTCGTATTTCGATGCCACTGGCATAGGAGTGAGAACTTGATTAATGCTAGTGGCATAAGAATAAGATTACTTTGATCACGTATGTGTGTCACTGGCATAGGAGTACAGTTTTTTCGGTCACATATGTGTGTCACCGGCGTCGAACGTGTTAAGCCACTCAAACACGTGTGTCTACCACAATCGTTCGCAAATTCGACAACTCTCCGTTGCGTTGAATTTGCTATAGAGGGCGCTGTAATCAATTCATGATTTATTTATTTAAACTTTATTGCACAAAAGTAAAACTTAACGTACAAAAGGCGAACTTAATGCCATGAGGCATTCTCTACCAGTCAACCTTAAGGCAAAGCAGAGAGATTGTGATTAGAAAAATCTAAATCTTTCTAATTGAAGTACTCACTCAAATCAGTGTCCATAGACTTGGGGTCGTCGAAGAACTGGTGGTGTATCTTCTGCCAGTCGATGTCGCCGGTGGTGGCGGGGCTCTTAGGGCTCCGCAGGCCGGCCTTGTGCAGCGCCCCGCCCGTCGGGCCGGGACCGCCCTGCCCGCCCGGCCCGCCCGGCCCGCCCGGGTCTCCGGGGCCCATCTGGGGACATATTTACGTTATGAAACATGTTTGAGGGAAAGGCCAGTGGCCTATTTCACCACTACGAACAAATAAAACATGGAAGCCGCACGACATATTAACCCTTAGGTGCATATGGTATCACACATTTTAATTCTGAAATGACTTATGTAAACAATCGATGCCAATTATAACTCTGTTGCTCAGTGTGTCAGTCGCAATTGATTACTTATTTCGACATGTGTCATTTCGGTCGTATCATTTATGATACTGTATGCACCTAAGGGTTAAATTGCCTTTCAAAAACGGTCCTGAATTTTAGTTGACAAGTGTCACCCCCTCTTCAATGCGTCACGGAAATGGACTTCAATGTCAACCTATAAAAACTTAAACCGCCATTTAAAAATAGTTGTGATTGGTCCATCAAAGTTTTGATTGGCTATATTCTATAAGCATTTGTCAAAGATGTTGCGTCGACATATGCGCGGTGTTAAGAAAAGCGCTATGTCCTGCCCTTCTTGGCACAATTGAACAATTGTTTTTGGGGGCATTTTTGAGCTGGCGTTAGACGTCCATGTTATTTATGGTCGCAGTTAAAATATCACTGTTACCGACGTCACAGGCCTCCGTAGGCTACGGCTACCGCTTACTATCGGACGGTCCATGTGCTTGTTTGCAACCAACATAAAATTATTTCTAATAACGGTTTTAAATCGTTAATAAACAACTTTTTATTTTCCGAAACCCGTGACAATTGTCGCAAGATTTAGTACAATTCTCATTCAATCTTGACATGAGATCTATTTTTTTTGACAATTGTAATTTTGCTTCGTAAATAAGTAATTATTTACTGCTGATTTATTAAAGTTCTTGCACTACATTTCATGTTGGTGGCAAACAAACGTACGGCCCTTCCGATAGTAAACGGTAACTGTAGCCTATAGACGCCCCAGATTGGAGAAACGGTAAATTTACAATTGTAGCACTTGTCAATGTGGTGAAATTGGGGCCAGATGTACCAGACAAAATTACTCAGTACTATGACAACCAGGGCATTCAGTTACTAGTTGTTAGTGGAGTTAAAAAAATGTAAATTTATCACGTCTCTGAGTACATCCTGTATTTCCTTGTCCATTCCATTGACGCATAAATCAAAAATAATTAACGTTTTTTGATTTTGTTAGAGAAAGCTACCGAATTATTTTAGGGTAGGTTTATTCCGTGAATCTTTTTTACAAGTGAGTCTATTTAGAATACGTTAAACCATATCAAATATTGTTATTATTCTAACAGCCAGTGAACACATTACTACACGAAGAACATGTAGTTTACATATGTTCTAATATATCTGTCTCTTTTTGCAATTGTTTCATTTTAGTTTCACGAGTTTCATGACGCAATGGTGTTATACTCTAATGTCGTGTAACCTTATGTTTGACTAAATAAAATGTAAAATAGTACATTACGACACAAGTGCGAAAAACATGAAATTCGAAACGAGTGGCGATGTTTTAAAACACGACCGACAGGGAGTGTTTTAAATCGACACGAGTTAAGAATTTCGTTTTTGCACGTGTCTCGTACGAAGGCACCAATCTTCGTAAAAAGGCACCATCTGTACTAAAATTTTTTTTATCTATTTCTATTTTCTAAATTCGTAACTCGTGTCGATTAAAACACCTATCCGTCGTGTTTTAAGACATCGCCACTCGTTTCAAATTTCATGTTTTTCGCACTTCTGTCGTAATGTACTATTAAATTATACTCACGTTTCTCCTGCCGTACTCGTCGCACTGTGGCCCGTTGGGCATCCCGTGATGCTCGGGGCCGCAGTCTCCGTGACCCATCATCATGCCGTCCATCATTATGCCACCTGCACGAATAACAAGTTTATTAATTTGGTTAGGAAACCCTTCACCTTTTGACCGCCAGACGGCGTAGGAATACGCCGAGTTCCAGACGCCACGCGTTCACAAATATTTAAGCTAAATTGAACTTTAAATGTAGGGTTAGAATCGGTAGTAGTTTTTTGTTTTTCTTGCTATTGCATCAGACTATTGAAAAATGCTTGTTAATGGTTACGCTTACTTGAATAAAGAATAGTATGATTTGATTGAGAATAGTATGATTTGCCGTGTGGTGACGGCAGTAAGAATACATTTGTCACCACCCCAACTCTTCCCGCGGGTGTCGTAAGAGCCGACTAAGGGATTAAAGTGTCACTGACCATCATTTGATACAAGATTGATGATGGGCAGCAGCGTCATAATAGTGGACACATTACTGCAATCGCCAATCCGTTTGCCCAGCGTGGCGATTATGGGCATTTACCTCCTAATGCGTCCATACGCATAGTATAGTTAATAGGAGAGCGTAAGTCGCTATTGATTCGGCGACATTGACGGTTGTAGCCGTCGTTGGCAACGTAGTCAAGATTTTCCATTATCGTCTATGGCCGACCGTGGCGGTTAAAGGGTTAAAGCTTTTTCTGTATCTCTTCCTAGCTTTAGCACATGATAGTGGGATTAGCTTTCCTTGTTCGTGCATTTTGGGAATCCTGATACCAATTCTATGAAAACATCGAAAAATAAACGATCCTATATACTATATGTATTATCGTTTCTTTATGTTGTTGTTACTTTAGTCCTAAATATTTCTGTGACCAAGAACATCAGCTATTCACTGATCATAGTCTGACCCTGGCATCATTCTTGGGGGTCACGTCGCTGTCCCAATATTACAAGGCTCTAGGTTGCATTTTTATCGGCTTGAATTTTTTAAATTGTCTCATTGAAATTAAGCCGAGATTTAATTACTCCGAAAATTATAAAATAGAACTCTGTAATATGTTCCCCACTACATTTCCATTTAATTATTAATTTCCTGCTACCCAAAGGTTGTCTGGAAGAGATCGCTTTTTAGCAATAACACCGCCTGTTTCTTTTTTTAGTTTTATTTTGTTATTTTCTTACTGGTACAATAAAGAATTACTTATATACCTACTTACATACGTCTTCAAACAGTTTATAGCCGACTTAACCTTTCCTATGCGGAAGCGTCAAGCAATCAAGACTAAACTGACGGCTGTTTCATGAAGTAAAATTGTAATGGAGCAGATCTGCTACTAAGCACACGAGAGGTTAAGCATAAGGGCATATTGGGCACAAAGCTGACTGCAATTAAGATTTTTTAATTTCATGACCCATGGTAATTGAGTGACCCAAAAAGTGAAAAAGCTCATATACCTTCTTCTTCTACCTAGCGTTATCCCGGCCTTTGCCAGGGTCCGCTTTCCTGCTACATTTCCTCCACTTTACGCGATCCTGGGTATCTTCTACTGCAAGCCCATTCACACTCATGTCAGCCTTCACGACATCTAGCCATCGCTTCTTTGGTCTGCCGCGGGGTCGGGGGCCGTCAAAAAGCCCATATACCAAACCATAAAATTCACTCACCGTTCATAGCGTTGATGTTTGGCCCCGGCATCATCCTAGGCCCCATATGTGGCCCGCCCATCATGCACGGCTTCGGCCCGCCCATTCCGCCCATGGGGTTAGGCATACGCTATGAACAAAAATAACACGTCATTTATTTATTTACAACTACAGGTATAACAAAGCGAGAGTCCGGCGGGAGCGGGTAGCGCACGACCGGTCATTGTGGCAATCTTGGGGATGTCTAGCAATTGACGTCTTTCGGCTGATATGGTGATGATGATGATGAACAAGTTTCATGTAAGTGAACTTCCAGATTAACCCTTAATAAGGCATCAGTCACACCTAAATTTCTTTGGGTTTGACACTAATTAAATGACAGAATAATTTTCAAAATGAGGTGGTAAATACAGTATGTATTTGATCGTAAAGCAAAGAAAGAAACACATTAATTTTTAGATCATACTAAACAACTTTTACTATGGGGCCAAACTCGAATTCGTGAAAAAAAAAATTACTCTCCCATACAACGTGTTCATGATCGATCACGCAATCAAAATGTATGAAAATGTCCAAATTTTTTTCGTGAATTCGGGTTTGGCCCCATAGTAAAAGTTGTTTAGTATGATCTAAAAATTAATGTGTTTCTTTCTTTGCTTTACGATCAAATACATACTGTATATTTCCATTGCCCTATTAAGGGTTCAAGTTTATATGTAAACATGGGGAAAGTGTGTGAAAATGTATGTATAATTGAAGATGGCGTAACAAAACAGTATTTTCTTTCATCAGTATTGTAATTTGACTGTCTTTTTGACGTTTTGACTGTCACGAAGACATACACTTTTTTCGAGAAAAACTTTTTATCTTGGGTGGGAAATACACTGTCTAAATAGCTAACCCCCTTACAAAAAAAACTTATTATAGTCAAGTTGGGTAAGTGTAACATTTAATGGTTTTATTTTATAAGTTATAAGAAGGGTTAGCTATTTTTTGGACAGCGGGTTTCCAACCACGATAAAGACTAAATTGTATTTACGACCCCATAGAATACAAAGATACGCTACGACAAAACTCTAACATAAAAAAATTACACTTACCCCCATAGGCCCGCCGCACCCTCTACCCATATGCATATCACTGCACATCCCTCCCTTCATATCCGGCCCTCCCCACGGCCCTCTAATCCCTTTCATCCCGCACATAGGCCCCATAGGTCCATTAGGCCCCATCCCAGCCATCATAGGTCCGTTAGGCCCCATCATACCATTCGGCCCCATATTGCCATGCGACATCATCCCGGGTCCCATTCCCATCATCGGTCCATTGGGTCCCATGTGTGACATTGGTCCGGACATGGTGCACGAGGGTCCTGAATTAGACATGGAGACCATAGGGTTAGATGGTCCCATAGGTCCGTTGGGGCCCATGGACATGGGTGGGAAGTTCATGTTGGCTGTCGAGTTGGGTGGGTCGGACGGCTGGTCAGGATTTGTGTTGGGGTTCTCCGGGAAGAGAATCTGGTGCATTTTCCGGATGGTGGCGAGCTGCTCTTCGCGGTGAGCTCGTTGCTGTGGCGTGAGGTTCTCGTCTGGAATTTTAACACCTGTAATAGACAGATAGCATTGTAGAATTTGCACGGAAAAGTAAGATCAGAAAAGTTTTTACTACAATCAAACCCTGAAAACAATTTTCTCAGTAATTTTTGGGTAACGAATTTTAGGTTTCTTTGACTGAAAGCACAAGAGCTATTAATAACGTGGTGACGGCAGTAAGAATACATTTGTCACCACCCCAACTCCTCCTGCGGGTGTCGTAAGAGTCGACTAAGGGATTGAAGTGGCACTGACCATTATTTGATAAAAAAATTATGATGGGCAGCAGCGTCATCAATGTCATCATAGTGAACACATTACTGCGATCGCCAATCCGCTTGCCCGTTGTGGTGTTTATGGGCATTTACCTCCTACTGCGTCTATATGCATAGTTAAGAGGAGAGGCCTACGTTCAGCAGTGGACTATCATAGGCTGATGATGATGATGATGATTAATAAAAAAAACCCTTCTTACATATGTGGGGTGTCACATCCCATACAGATTCAAGCCGAGAACACTCGAGAAGTGTGAATGTGATCGCTTTCTCGCCGTCTCGTTCTCGCGCTGCCCTACAAGTAGCCCTACAAGACTCATACGAGAAGTGTGTGTAGATGCCTTCTTGCTTCTCACACACTTCTCGGCAAGACTTCCGGCGAGTGTGTACACCCCCCTGGTATAAGACAGTACGCACCCTTGGGTCCAGCCTGGCAGTCGGCCTGGGAGTCTGGAGTGTCGGCCTGGCTGGAGGCCGTGTGACATGCCGGTCGACATTACGGAGTGACACCCCCCTGGTATAAGACAGTACGCACCCTTGGGTCCGGCCTGGCAGTCGGCCTGGGAGTCTGGAGTGTCGGCCTGGCTGGAGGCCGTGTGACATGCCGGTCGACATTACGGAGTGACACCCCCCTGGTATAAGACAGTACGCACCCTTGGGTCCGGCCTGGCAGTCGGCCTGGGAGTCTGGAGTGTCGGCCTGGCTGGAGGCCGTGTGACATGCCGGTCGACATTACGGAGTGACACCCCCCTGGTATAAGACAGTACGCACCCTTGGGTCCAGCCTGGCAGTCGGCCTGGGAGTCTGGAGTGTCGGCCTGGCTGGAGGCCGTGTGACATGCCGGTCGACATTACGGAGTGACACCCCCCTGGTATAAGACAGTACGCACCCTTGGGTCCAGCCTGGCAGTCGGCCTGGGAGTCTGGAGTGTCGGCCTGGCTGGAGGCCGTGTGACATGCCGGTCGACATTACGGAGTGACACCCCCCTGGTTAGGGTGTCCCCTATTTTACGAATTTTAGAAATGAATAACGCATACCCCCTAAATCGGCTTTTATAACCCCAAAACACTCTGAAAAAAAAAATCAGCTCATTCCTGTAACAGGAACCCGTGCCGACTTTCATCTGAAATTCCCATACAAATTACTATGAAAAAAATTAGTCAGACAGTAAGTTGATAATAATGTATTGTTTTTCTGTTCTCATGAAGTTAATTTCATGATAAAATGTTTGTAAGACAGTAGTATATTTTAATGCCATAAGAAAAAAAAAAAAACGAAAAAAAATTTTGGTCATTTTCATACATTGTATAGGAAAATGGCATGAAAGTCGGCACGGGTTGCAGTTACAGAAATGAACTGAATTTTTTTTTCAGTGTGTTTTGAGGTAAAAGAAACCGATTTAGGGGGTATGCGTTATTAATTTCTAAAACTCGTAAAATAGGGGACACCCTACCCCTGGTATAAGACAGTACGCACCCTTGGGTCCAGCCTGGCAGTCGGCCTGGGAGTCTGGAGTGTCGGCCTGGCTGGAGGCCGTGTGACATGCCGGTCGACATTACGGAGTGACACCCCCCTGGTATAAGACAGTACGCACCCTTGGGTCCAGCCTGGCAGTCGGCCTGGGAGTCTGGAGTGTCGGCCTGGCTGGAGGCCGTGTGACATGCCGGTCGACATTACGGAGTGACACCCCCCTGGTATAAGACAGTACGCACCCTTGGGTCCAGCCTGGCAGTCGGCCTGGGAGTCTGGAGTGTCGGCCTGGCTGGAGGCCGTGTGACATGCCGGTCGACATTACGGAGTGACACCCCCCTGGTATAAGACAGTACGCACCCTTGGGTCCAGCCTGGCAGTCGGCCTGGGAGTCTGGAGTGTCGGCCTGGCTGGAGGCCGTGTGACATGCCGGTCGACATTACGGAGTGACACCCCCCTGGTATAAGACAGTACGCACCCTTGGGTCCAGCCTGGCAGTCGGCCTGGGAGTCTGGAGTGTCGGCCTGGCTGGAGGGAGGTTCGGGCGGCTCGGAACACGCGCCGGGGCCGTTTGACATGCCGTTCGACATTACGGAGGGGTTTTTCTGGAACAAAAGTCGTTATCAAGGATTTCTTCGTGACACATACTCCATATTATACAGGGTGCTCGTGAGCATTATACATACAGTCAAGTGCAAAAATATTTATCTCTACAATACGAACCTTGCGTAACGAAATCTTAAATTTTGTATGGAGATTTTTAGACATATTTTTTTTTATTATTAGAATTTAATCAACTCGTGAATTTGATTTAATCGCTCGTATGCCGGAACGTGGATCCGCGTACGAGAAAATTATAAGAAAAAAAAAATTTGCGGCATACGAGAAGTTAAATAAGCCCACACAAGTCCAGATCTGGAAGAATTAGATTTTCAGGATTTTATTTAAACGCCCCATTAGTTCACATCATAGTTGCCGATTTCTAAGAATGAACATTTGACAGTTTAGAATTGGGCCTTATATATATGACTATTGAAAAAATGGTGAGTCTGTTTCTCCCTCATATTAATTCTATATCTGTTCTTAAGCCACGGTTGTTTCAACCCGTCGCTCGCGGCGTCCGAATGGCGTGTTCGGAAATGCTCGGGAGTGGTCGTTTTCGCCCGCCGCGCGCTGCGGTCGAAACGACCATGGCCTTAGAAATCGGCAACTATACCCTAGCCATACTTACGGTGTCCCAGGGAATTTCACCATCAGCACCGAGGCCGTCCATGACACCGCAGGACGGGGTGCCCCCTGGAAACCCATCCATGGGTCCCATCTGCCCCATCTGACCCATTTGGCCCTGGGCAACAAAATACGGCATATAAATCCATTGATACATGATATATTAAGATTTGTAACAGATATACCAAAATGAAATTATACTATGCTTGTTTAGAACTCTGGAAAAAAATAAACAGTTTAAAAAATGTATATAAAAATCTATCACTATTATATTGTTTTAATGGATCAGGATAATCTATTGATAAGAGTTCATTAAATAACACAAAGATTTAGCAGTGATTTATGACGTACATTGGAAATTAAGCACATTTTAAATATGAGATTTGTTTACGCTACGCCAATATAGTAAACCAATAATTCGTACGTACTTTCTATTTTAGGAACATAGTAACTCAAAACGTACTTAGTAATAAAATTAAATAACAATATGAACTAATTGGAAGCCGGCAACGACGACAAACGATTAGACGCGGTACCATTATATCACAAGCCTACTGTTCGGTATATAATTCCACTCACAGATACTAGCATATTTGTCACAAGTATCACAACTAACGCTTTAAAAGATGACAATACGAATAAAATTTTCATGAGAGACAGAAATAATGTTTTAATTAAAGTTATTTTATGAACTTATTAACCTTACCTTCATCATCATCATATGATTCCCAGGCCCGCCCATCCTCGCGGGGCCCATCATGTTCGGGCCCATATGGCCCATGCCCATAGGCCCCATGGGTCCGGGGCCCATCATGTGGCCCATCTGATTGGGGCCGGGGCCAGGACCCATCATGTTGGGGCCGCCGCGCATGCCGCCCCTGGTCTTGGCCATGGCGAGATTGTTTAGAAACTGCGCGGGACTCTGTTTGTTGAATTGGCCCATTTTTAGAGGGTGTTTCTGTAAATTTAAATATTATTGTTTTATAGGAATGAACCATACGAAATTTCTTGTGATCGAGGGGTAAAACGCACGGCAGCGGTCATGGATTCAATCCCCGGCGGGTACCAATGAGTTTTTCAAAAACTTATGTACCAAATATCATTTGATATTCACAAGTGCTAAGGTGAAGGAAAACATCGTGAGGAAACCTGCATGTGCATACATCTACGAAGTAATTCAAGGGTGTATGTGAAGTCCCCAAGAAGTAGGCCAGCGTTGGGACCACGCAAAATAGGCACGTTTGATGTCGAGTTGCGGAAAAATGGACAGAATACAATACATAGGATAATCACAAATTTAACTCGTTTCGCAGTAAGTTCAATAAAGTACACTGGCATAACACAGGATTAGGCTACCGTTTCAGTGCGGATGACACGCCAGGCGTGTCATGAATGTTTTAGCGAATGCCGTATGACACGATAGGCGTGTCATCATATTTTATGGCGTAAGGCACGCTTGGCGTATCATGAAAAATTGTTCGCCGCCATAGATAAAGGTTTTTGAAAATGGAACACGCGACGAATAGCACGGCGTTAAATATTCATTACTAGAGGCTATTACAACGATATTGCCAGTTTTTCTGGTCTAAACTGTCGTATAGTATCCCAGATCTAGAAACAAAAGCATGTCGGGCCATGCTCAGTGTAGGGTTCTGAAGGTACCCAAAAACGCTTGGGCCCATTATGTTGGCAATCGTTTTCTTTTAACTTTAAAAGAAAACTATTGCGAACATAATACTTATTCTATAAGCTTAATATTCATGTTTTCTTTTAATATTTTTAAGAGCCACGGATTTGAAAAGTTAGATGGAACCCCAAAAATACCCAGAAGTCTACTATTATCAAACCGCGATTAGAATGGGATTCGAAAGTACTGTTGAAGTGTTGACACAAGAGTGTATACGACAATATAGGATATATTCATAGTTATATTCATACTAGCAGTTACCCGCGGCTTCGCCCGCGTACTAACATCTATTCACTGCGTGTTAATGTTTTCCCGCGATTATCGCGCGTTTGCCTTAACCGATTTAAGTGTGGCGGATGGTGCTTTTACCCGTGGTTCGGCTGCGTTCTATAAATTTTTATGACTGTCGTATTAAACTTAATGCCTAAATTCAAGATGGCGAACTTTTCTTGCAATTTTGACTTAAAATTCCATATGAAGAACTTTATTATCTCCAGGACCAGGGGTTTAGGCGGTGCGTGAATCTTTGTCAGGGAGCTTCTTCTTTTATGTATATAGATAGATAGATTATCAAATTCCATCCCATAACAGGGTAAGCGGTGTTACACGTCCGCCTTGTTAGATTTTAAAATCGTTATTGTTTTCGTGAACAATGACTTGATAAGCCGTGGAATCGATATCCATGTTGATTTTTACTGTTTGCCCTTTTTACAACATTCAAGGATTGATTTCTCAAAAACTTAAAACACGTCTTTACTCATTTATGTTTAGGGATACTCCTGTGAAATTTGGGATGAAATAGGTATTTTAATTGATCAAGTTTCGCCATACAAACCCTGGACCCCTATCGCACCCCCTAGGGAGTGGATTTTGACCTAACCATTTTTAGAGCTTCCCTACACCCTCAAAGAAACCTACGCACTATATTTGGAATCTCTAGAACCATAAATGAACATGATATATAAATAAATAATAAAATTATATTGATATTTTTCGAAATTTACCCCATAACACCATAACCGTGTATATAGTATTTCATGTCCGCCGCGTTAAATTTTAAAATCGTTATTTTTTTCGTGATCTACGACTCGGTAAAGTATAAAAACGATACCCGTCTTGATTCTTTCACTTCGTCACCCTTTTTAACTTTTTCAGGGGTTGAATTTTCAAAAAACCTTAAACATTCCTTTACTCAATTACTTTAAAGAATACTCTTGCGAAGTTTCGGATCAAATAGTTCAACTAATCTTATTTCGCCATACAAACTTTGGACCCCCATTTCAACCCCTTAGAAGGTGAATTTTGTAAAATCCTTTCTTAGTGCTCGTCTACACCATAAAAGGAACCTACGTGCCAAATTTGGAGTCTATAGGACCAGGGGTTTAGGCTGTGCGTGCATCTTTATAAGGGATCTTCTTCTTTTATATATATATAGATAAAAGATAAATAATAAAATTATATTGATATTTTTCGAATGTTACCCCATTATACCATAACCGTGTAAATAGTATTTCACGTCCGCCGCGTTAAAATTAAAAATCGTTATTGTATTCGTGATCTACGTCCCGATAAACCATAGAAACGATACCCAACTTGATTTTTTCACTTCGTCACCCTTTTTACCTTTTTCCGGGGGTTGAATTTTCAAAAAACCTTTAACATACCTTTACTCAATTACTTTAAAGAATACTTTTGCGAAGTTTCGGATCAAATAGTTCAACTAATCTTATTTCGCCATACAAACTTTGGACCCCCATTTCAACCCCTTAGAAGGTGAATTTTGTAAAATCCTTTCTTAGTGCTCGTCTACACCATAAAAGGAACCTACGTGCCAAATTTGGAGTCTATAGGACCAGGGGTTTAGGCTGTGCGTGCATCTTTATAAGGGAGTTTCTTCTTTTATATATATAGATATTCCTAGTTTAAGTGCCGAGACTTGCAGACAATAGATTAATTAATCACTCACTACATCTATAAACAACTCTTTTCTAGGTAAATGAAGTATCATTTGTTGTGTCAACAGTACTTTCCAATCCCTTTCTGATTCCGGTTTGATAATACTAAAGGGTCTCCTTTAGTTAAGTTACATAAAGTTGTAAGACTATTGACACATCGTAATCTTTGTAAGCCGAGAACTGGGTTAGCGATACAACCTTGGTAGCGAAGATAATGCATTTGCAACGCCTATTCGAGTTTACTCAGGTGGGCAAAAGATTCACTTATGTAATGCATATATTATGGTACGGCAAACTTTGAAACAAAACGGTACATGTAAACACTGTTTTATCCAAACTGTCGATTCAAATTGTTTTTATTTGAATCTGTTATTATTTCTTTTGTAGATTTGAGCCTCCGCGCAGTTTGTAAGCTTGTATGAGATAATATTGTCACGTCCCAATCACACGACCATCTTGTTTTGTAGGTGATTAAAAAATGGAAACCGGTAAAAGCAAATTCTAGGTGACTCTTTTTCCTTACAGTGAAAAGGAGAGCCAGAAAATTAATGCCACCTACATCTGTAAGAAGACCACAGTATCTCCTTTCTAGGTAAACCATATTTTAATCTGTTTTTAACCCCATGGAAAAATGTGTTGAGCACCCCACCAACTATTTTCACATTTTTTATTAAATACAGCGAAGTGGGCGCGATCCTATTTAGCAGCAGGGGTCTCCCAAGGTGTACACGTCTATTTGTCCATGTAACACCAGCCATACACGGACCGCTTCAAGCAGTCAGTTTGTATAGAAACTGCAGTCCAACTGAAGACATTTGTACGAGACTGATGTTAAAAGAGCTGAGCTGATGGTAAAATGATTCCATAATCAACAATAGAATTCGCTACTTCTTGGACTGGCAGATTTCACAGGAGCAGGCTGGTTTTGTCAAAGGCAAGGGGACTCGCGAACAAATTCTAAACATCCGTCATCTGATCGAGAAGTCCTATGAATTTAATTCTCCCATCATCCTGTGCTTCATCGATTACAGCAAAGCATTTGACTGTGTCATCTGGTCGGCCCTGTGGAAGGTTCTGGAAGAGCTTGGAGTCCCTAAGCACCTGATCTTGCTGATCCAATCGCTCTATCAAAACATCCAGGGCGTTGTGAAGGTTGAAAGGACGACTTCTGAGCCCTTCAAGTTTGGGAAAGGAGTAAGGCAGGGCTGTATTCTGTCTCCCATACTTTTCAATGTTTATGGGGAGTACATCATCAGGCGAACTTTTGAAAATTGGGAGGGTGGAGTCACCGTAGGTGGCACCAAAATTACGAACCTACGCTATGCAGACGATACAACACTCATAGCTGCTAACGAAGCTGAAATGGTGTCTCTCCTCACTAGAATGGAGCGGATTAGCTTAGAATTAGGCCTCAAAATCAACCACTCCAAAACTAAAATCATGGTGGTGGACCGCAGCAACTCACTCAAAATTTCAGGTCTCTATCCCTAGAGCGAGTGGACGATTTTCTCTACCTCGGCACTTTTATCAGCAACACCGGGTCCTGTGAGAAGGAAATCAGGAGACGTATAGGCATGGCCAAAAATGCAATGGCGCAGCTAGAGAGAATATGGAAAGACCGTAACATATCTCGAAAGACGAAGAAGAGACTGGTCTTCTCTCTAGTGTTTTCAATCTTCGGTTACGGTGCAGAAACTTGGACATTAAGGAAGGCAGACCGTAATCGCATTGACGCCTTCGAAATGTGGTGCTGGCGCAAGCTGCTTCAAATTCCATGGACTGCATTTCGAACAAATAAATCTATTCTCAAAGAACTGGGTATAAAGGAAAGACTTTCCACCACCTGCCTGCGAAGGATCCTGGAATTCTTTGGCCACATTGCCCGCAAATCTGGACATAACCTCGAGCAACTGATGGTTCTTGGGAAAGTCGATGGAAGAAGGCCGAGAGGTCGTAGCCCTATCAGGTGGTCTGACCAAGTCCGTTCAACTTTAAATTCCAGGCTCCATGACGCCCTCCATGAAGCCAAAGATAGAGACAGATGGAGGAGACTAACCAGAGAAAAACTGGTTTCCATCCAGGGAAATCACGACCCTCAGTAATGAGGAAACCGACGCGAGGAAGAAGGATGTTAAAAGCATGAAGCAGTCCGTCGTCAAAGCGTTGTTTTTTTTTATTTTACTACATTCGGTGATATAGACGTTATAGTGACGTTCCGTTGTTAATGAGAAACAGAAGAGGAAGACTGTTATTTGTACTTACCTCGAGGTACTTCTTAGTGCCGGGTTGCGCACAGTGATAGGCGATAATGGAGTGGTGCTGCCCGGAGATGACGGACTCTGCTCCCTTGTTGGCCATTATGGTCGAGAACACGAAGATTTGGCTTTGCTGCTGGCGTTAATAAGTTGCGTTAGTAAGGGAGTACAATATCAGTATAAATAAATAAATAATAAATCAATCAATATCTAGGGACATCTTACACAAATCGACCTAGTCCCACGGTAAGCTCAATTAAAGCTTGTAATGTGGGTACCAGGCGACGATATATATAATAGATAGATATACCTTATCCACGATAACGAGCTAGTATAGGGATCTCTCTTTCACACTTTTGTATGCAAATGAAAGGGACAAAAAAAGGTAGTGGGCGTCAACATTTGCACCTTTCTGCCAGCCCCGGCTTACATGCCGTCTCTCGGATTTTTTTTATTCTATCATTATTTTATTTATTTATTTATTTAATCTTTATTGCACAAAAGAAAAATACAATTGTACAAAAGGCGGACTTAATGCTACAAGGCATTCTCTACCAGTCAACCTTCGGGCAAAGCAGAAAATATGTAGGCGATGCGATAAATGCAGAGTTAAAGTTACAAAAAAAAAAGGGGAAATACTATAACTTAACTGATAAATTAATATTTAAAAAAAAACACAAATATTTTGTTTTGTATGTAAGTTAGTTTTTTTGCCTTAGTAATTAGTTTCCAAATAGAATCTGATACATTATTGTAGTTTCTTGAATAGACAATATTCAAGTGATTCTATTATAGTGAGTGATTATAGATAGTGTCCAAAGTTGAAAAAAAAATTATGTGTTGTGTAATGTTATTAATACATAAAAACAATCGAGCTAATATTAGAATTCTATGTAAATAAATTAAAAACTAAAAAACCAAAAGTATAGATTATTGGTTATGAATACATACTGAAATTCACAAATAGTTTGTGGATAATCAAATTTATTCTCAAAGTAAGAAGAAGAAAGTGCAGTAAACGCGCAGAGTCATAAATTAGAACAAGTAACAAATAGGATGAGAGCACTATAACACGTCCGCACCGTACAATGACAAATGTTGACTGAACTTTCGCCGCCATGTCAACCCAGCCGATGCACATGCATCTCTTATCGCTGGCCAATTACGTGCCGTCTGAGATTTCTGGTACTAGCTCAATATCGTGGATAAGGTATAGATACTTAATACATAGATACATAGACAGCCATGACCAAGGAACAAATATTTGTGATAAATAAATACACAAATAAATACGCCGGGATTCGAACCAGGAACCTCCAGCCTCGTAGGCAGAGTCCACCAACTAGGCTACGGAGGCTGACTATAATAAATAATACCAACATACAGAGTGGAAATTCTAATAGGGTCAGTGAGGGCAACTACCAGATCCATAGTAGCTACGCGAAAATGGTCATAGAAGACCTTCCCTCGATTTTACATTACTGAAAATTGGCGTTTACAGATTTTCGAAAAAACATACAAAGTGCGAGAAAATGGTCATGTCTTCCTCTCACACAGACAAGAATACGAGATTAGACTGTGCGAGTACTAACGCGTTTGTTTCATTTATTTTATCTCAACTCTCCGAGGTTTGATATCAATATCTAATTGAAATTAACCGTCGGTAATCTGGTCGTTATCCGGAGGTTAAGGGATTAAAACTTTAATACCAGACTTGTATTAATGAGTTTTTAAATTTGAGACACCATTAACCTTTCAGTGAAGGTAAACATCACGATAATCACGCCGAATTGCACTCCCATTTCTAAAAGCTAAAGTCTAGCCTATTCTCGTTTATATTTTTAAGTACCCTGGCCGTTCCCATATTTCTAATAGGCTCTGCACAGTTGTGGTTTCTTCCATACGTTGACATTGTAGTACATTTTTTATAGTAAGCGTAGATAGCGTGTACTGGAGACCAGTTTGACTATCATAATAAATAAATATCTTTGGCCATCTTACACAAATCGACTTAGTCCCACGGTAAGCTCAATTAAGGCTTGTGATGTGGGTACCAAGCGGCGATATATAGAAACTTAAATACATAGGACAGCCACGAAAAATGAACAAATCGTCGGCTGACAAGCAAAACTCACTATAAAAACTGTCACTACTCTTAGCAACCTCTTATGTCAGTATTGAATCAGAACTTAGATACGGTCTCTATTTCAAGTAGGTATTTGTTACTTAGTGAGTTTTTGTTGTCAACCGACGAAATATTTGTTATAAACAAATACACAAATAATGCCCTGGCCGGGATTCGAACCCGGAACCTCCAGCTTCGTAGGCAGGGTCACTACCAACTAGGCTACGGAGGCTGACATAATCATCTAAATAGGTTCTAAGACCTGTCTTCTTTCGGATCTTTATTACTCTACCTCCATACTGCCAGCCTGCTTGCTGATAACGTTCGAGGGCAGCGTCTGCGCCTCGCTAGACATGCCCATGGACACGCCGGGGCCCATGGGCCCGCCGCCCATCCGGCACGAGCCCATGTCCGGCCCGTTCGGGTTGCGGCAGTTTTGTGGGCCGTCCTGGTCAAATAAACAAATGATTAGGGCTTGTCCATTAATCACGTCATACGATTTTGGCCTGTTTTAGACCCCCCCCCCATCCCCCATGGTGATATTTTCTGCCAATATGACGTGTAATTTTTTGCCAACTGAAGTACACCTTTTAATAACACCTGAATTTACGTACTTATGTTCGCGAAGTTTTAAAACTTAGTATTTAGAAAGTGTTTTAAAAAAAAGTTAAGATTTTGTACTGGCTATTAATGCTGTTCAGCAGATTCGAGTAACAAAAAATTACACGTGATTTGTCAAATGATCCCCCCTCCCCTATGGTGATAATTGGTGATTTTTTCTTGATTCCCCCTCCCCCTATACAGTATGACGTGATTAATGGACAAGCCCTTATAGGTAAACAACTTAAGAAAGTCACCAGGGTGCTTAGCCAAGTTGCTAATCGCTAGCGCTTGGTAGCGTATCGTAGTTTTCCCTCTCTGTCACTCTTTCATATTAGTGCGACAAAGACAGTTAGGTGTCTTTTTTTTACGATTGACGATTAAGCGTAAGCGATTGGCAACTTGGCTAAGCACCCTGTTGTATGTAGTAGTCATATGTTTTAATAGACAAAACGTGTTTAAAATGCGAACACAAACAAAACAAATGCCTGATGGATAGATTACAAACACATACAACAGGAGCTTTTCTTAACATTTTCAGAACATTTGATTGACTGGACTGGATGACTGGACAAACTTTTGACGTTTATTTTAACTATTAAAATAGTGAGCAATGGCAAAAAGCCTTTACCCCTTATTAATAAACGTCTCCTAAATTAACAAGCCGGTGAGTATTACTTCTCCCTTTCGCTCTTATAGACGCATTGATGCGACCGAAAAGGACAAACAATACTTAGCGGCTTGCAAATCCCCGAATTAGTGAATAATGTTAACCCTTCGATCATTTGACGACTCTGTCCAAGCATGCGATTTTCAACCTTACATGTGTCTAAAATAATTTGGGATTTGTTTTCTGCTTGACGGCCAATATGTTACCCATTAAAGAGTCTGAATTAAAAAATATATTCCGCTTGAGATCCAGAGGAGAAACCTTTGCCCAGCAGTGGGACATTCTACTCGCTACATAATAATGAAATCATAACATTGTTTTTTCAAAAAGATTGTGTGGTGACGGCAGTAAGAAAACATTTGTCCCCACCCCAACTCTTCCTGCAGGTGTCGTAAGAACCGACTAAGAGATGGAAGTGTCAATGACCATTCTTTGATAGAAGATTGATAATAGGTAGCAGCGTCATCATAGTGGACACATTACTGCGATCGCCAATCCTCTTGCCCAGCGGCTTGATGGCTTGGGATTACGAGCATTTACCTCCTAACACCTCTTCCATCTATACATATAGTCAACAGGAGAGGCCTACGTCCAGCAGTCGAATGAGATAGGCTGATGATGATATTTTTAAAGGGTTAATTACTAACCTGCATATTTCCAGAGGAACCACGCAACCCAGTCTGCGGATCCAGGATGTCGTTGGAGTCTGAAGACAACCTCTCCGACTTGAGGGACCCTGGTCCGGGCATGTCGCACGATGGGGACTTGGTTGGGTCACCTGTGGATGACCATAAGGATTAGATTAAAACTATGAATAAATAAAACATGGAAGCCGCTCGCCATATTAAATAATAGCCTTTTAAAAATGGTTCTGAATTTTAGTTTAGTTGAAAAGTGTCAGCCCCTATTCATTGCACCACGGTAATGAATTTCAATATCAGCCTATAAAAAATTAAACCGAAATACCTCGTGCCTACATTACGTCAAAATTTGCCAAATCAAATTGGAAATTTGTCTAATTGACATAGAGTTATAAAAAATATTGTCCCTTATGTCCTTTGGGTAGTACAGATGTAGGCAGGAGGAAATAGTTGTGATTGGTTGTGATTTTACGACTTTTTTAAAGGATCTTACCATCGCCATCCATGAGGCCGTCGATCTCAGTCTTGATCCCATCGGCCCCCATGTCCCCAGCGGAGTCCTCCTGGGAGCGGGGCTCCATTTTGACCCTATGCGTCCTCTCCTTAAGACTACGCAGACACACTTTCTTGCACATATTACTTTAACCTCCTTACCATCGCCATCCATGAGGCCGTCGATCTCAGTCTTGATCCCATCGACGCCCATATCCCCAGCGGAGTCCTCCTGTGAATGGCGCTCCATTTTGACCCTGTGTGTTCTCTCCTTAAGACTACGCAGACACACTTCCCTGCACATATCACTTTAATCTCCTTACCATCGCCATCCATGAGGCCGTCGATCTCAGTCTTGATCCCATCGACCCCCATGTCCCCGGCGGAGTCCTCCTGGGAATGGGGCTCCATTTTGACCTTGAGCGTCCTCTCCTTAGTACTACAGTACAGAGATATACTTTCCTAGATCCTGCATCTATCACTTTAATCTCCTTACCATCGCCATCCATGAGGCCGTCGATCTCAGTCTTGATCCCATCGACCCCCATGTCCCCAGCGGAGTCCTCCTGGGAGTGGGGCTCCATTTTGACCCTGTGCGTCCTCTCCTTAAGACTACGCAGACACACTTCCTTGCACATATTACTTTTATCTCCTTACCATCGCCATCCATGAGGCCGTCGATCTCAGTCTTGATCCCATCGACCCCCATGTCTCCAGCAGAGTCCTCCTGGGAGTGGGGCTCCATTTTGACCATGTACGTCCTCTCCTTAAGAATACGCAGACACACTTCCTTGCACATATTACTTTGATCTCCTTACCATCGCCATCCACGACGCCGTCGATTTCAGTCAACCGATATGATCGCCGACTGGATGGGCAGCCGATGGGCGTCGATATGATCCCATCGGCCCCCATGTCACCAGCGGAGACCTTCTGTGAGTGGGGCTCCATTTTGACCCTGTGCGTCCTCTCCTTAAGACTACACAGACACACTTTTTTGCACATATCACTTTAATCTCCTTACCATCGCCATCCATGAGGCCGTCGATCTCAGTCTTGATCCCATCGACCCCCATGTCCCCAGCGGAGTCCTCCTGGGAATGGGGCTCCATTTTGACCCTGAGCGTCCTCTCCTTAATACTACACAAATATACTTTCCTAGATCCTGCATATATCACTTTAATCTCCTTACCATCGCCATCCATGAGGCCGTCGATCTCAGTCTTGATCCCATCGACCCCCATGTCCCCCGCGGAGTCCTTCTGGGAATGGGGCTCCATTTTGACCCTGAGCGTCCTCTCCTTAATACTACAGAGATATACTTTCCACGATCCTGCATATATCACTTTAATCTCCTTACCATCGCCATCCATGAGGCCGTCGATCTGTCTTGATCCCATCGACCCCCATGTCCCCAGCGGAGTCCTCCTGTGAATGGCGCTCCATTTTGACCCTGTGCGTCCTCTCCTTAAGACTACGCAGACACACTTCCTTGCACATATTACTTTAATCTCCTTACCATCGCCATCCATAAGGCCGTCGATGTCAGTCTTGATCCCATCGACCCCCATGTCCCCAGCTGAGTCCTCCTGGGAATGGGGCTCCATTTTGACCCTGTACGTCCTCTCCTTAAGACTACGCAGACATACTTCCTTGCACATATTACTTTAATCTCCTTACCATCGCCATCCATGAGGCCGTCGATCAGTCTTGATCCCATCGGCCCCCATGTCCCCAGCGGAGTCCTCCTGGGAATGGGGCTCCATTTTGACCCTGTGCGTCATCTCCTTAATACTACACAGACACACTTTCCTACATAAGTATAATCTCCTTACCATCGCCATCCATGAGGCCGTCGATCTGTATTGATCCCATCGACGCCCATGTCTCCAGCGGAGTCCTCCTGGGAATGGGGCTCCATTTTAACCCTAAGCGTCCTCTCCTTAAGATTACGCAGACACACTTCCTTGCACATATTACTTTAATCTCCTTACCATCGCCATCCATGAGGCCGTCGATCTCAGTCTTGATCCCATCGGCCCCCATGTCCCCAGCAGAGTCCTCCTGGGAATGGGGCTTCATTTTGACCCTGAGCGTCCTCTCCTTAATACTACACAACTATACTTTCCTCGATCCTGCATATATCACTTTAACCTCCTTACCATCGCCATCCATGAGGCCGTCGATCTCAGTCTTGATCCCATCGGCCCGCATGTCCCCAGCGGAGTCCTCCTGGGAATGGGGCTCCATTTTGACCCTGTGTGTTCTCTCCTTAAGACTACACAGACACACTTACTTGCCACATATCACTTTAATCTCCTTACCATCGCCATCCATGAGGCCGTCGATCTCAGTCTTGATCCCATCGACCCCCATATCCCCAGCGGAGTCCTCCTGGGAATGGCACTCCATTTTGACCCTGTGCGTCCACTCCTTAATACTACACAGACACACTTTCCTACATAAGTATAATCTCCTTACCATCGCCATCCATGAGCCCGTCGATCTCAGTCTTGATCCCATCGACCCCCATATCCCCAGCAGAGTCCTCCTGGGAATGGGGCTCCATTTTGACCCTGTGCGCCGGCTCGTCGGGCTCCTTCTTCAGCGCCGCCGGGGTCGGCAGCGACGCTGACGGTGGGCGGGAGCCGTGGCCTGTTCGGGAAATTGTTAAGGTCATTTTTGTGTGGCGCATACAATTTCATTTCGACATAGTACAACTGACCAGGATGCTTAGCCAAGTAGTCAATCGCTAAGGCACTGCCCAGCTATTAGCTATCACCGCTGGGTGAGTATCGCCGTGTCTTTTCGTGCCTCCGTGCCTTGTTATTTACACGGGAGTGCGTATCTTTTGTTCGTGTTTATAGCCGATAGTTCATAGCTTAGTAGCTCGTGGTGAGACCAGTGCCTAACGCATAGTAGCGTATCATAGTTTTCCCTGTCTGTCACTCTTTCATATTAGTGCGACAAATACAGTTGGCTGCCTTTCGTTTACGATTGACGATTAAGCGTTAGCGATTGGCAACTTGTCTAAGCACCCAGGCGCGGTTGCAAGAGCAATGAGGACACTTACATAGATTCCGGTATAAAGTACTATCACATCATATAAAGTCAATGCCCCCTGAACGAAATTCTGGATCCGCGCCTGCAACGAACTCAGGTGTTTGTAATTTGTATACCTACACTGGTCGTAAAGCACCGTCTACTATCTCTTAGAGGTATACCAGTAGATGCATAAATCCCCTCTTTGTCGCTTACCATAAAGACGGAATTAGCTTATACCTTTATACGAATTAAATGTCTAAGCGCCCACAAGAGCCATACGGCAAGCGACGTATAGGGACGTTTTACTTAACCGATCACAAACAAAAGAGTGTGAATAAACAGTAAAAGCGAGATATAATAATATATACTATGGTATACGATTTATTATAATTCTGTAATTGCAATTGGCAACCTAGCAAAACCTAGCAACTTTTAGCAAGTTTTTTACGCGTATGTTCGAGAGCTGAGATAGCTTAATTTCGAATAGGTTACCAATTTGTTAGTTTGGGTTGTCAAATAAATTTTCTTGTATGAATGCACGTAGTGATAATTTCGCTACTCGCTGTACTCGTAAATGCTAGGAAACGACGTTTAAATTGCAAAACTTCACAGTTAATCGGTTCCTGTTGATGTGTTGATTAATTAAATCAAACTCATCATTATTTACAAGTTTAACAGGTCGCTACCGGTATTTAGGCAGAGTCTATAAATGGTAGAAAATTGTAACCTAACTCGAAAGTACGGTCGAGCCAATAAATTCGTTACGACTTAAGATATTTTATTACAAAGGTATAAAACATATAATAATTTTCCCGTTTCAAGAGAAAACTGTAAAAAAAGTAAGTACATTTAATCGAGATTTTTTTATTTACATGTGGACCAATAATGAAAAAGTCAATTATATAACTGTTAGATAACATGAAGATATGACTTGCGCCTCCTGAGTGCCAATTATATATTTTTCCTCTTATTCGTGTTGGTATAATGCCAATTTTTTATAAGATGGAATGTGGCCATTTCTTTATAGACCTTTCGACAAAAGGTAGCAAAATGGGCTTTAGGCTTTGCCAGTTTTAATAAACTACAATTATTAGATAACCTCCGTAGCCAGATGGTAGTGACCTTAACTACGAAGTTCGAGGTTCCGGCTAAGGGCATTATTTGTAATATTATCTTCGGTTACCGCGAGGATTACACATTAAATAAAACTATGAAAACGGATAAACGTATATTAATTAAATTTAACTTCATCCCGACGTTTCGAACACTTTACAGGGTTCGTGGTCTGCGGGCGGGCGGCATTATATGTGTATTTAATTATCACAAATATGGGTTCCTTGGTCGTGGCTGTCTATGTATTTAACTATGTATATGTATCTATTTATTATATACATATATCGTCGCTTGGCACTCTCATCAGCTCATCACAAGCCTCAATTGAGTTTACCGTGGGACTAGGTCGATTTGTGTAAAATTTCACAGATATTCATTTATTTATTTTCTACCACGCGACAATTTTAATGGGTGACAATTGTAAACCGTTTATCATCATGCATACATGTGTATTGCATTGCTTACGTAAAAATCTAATAATAATAGCTAAATAAAATGAATTGATTACACGCATGAACGATAACTATACCTCGTGCTTTCACCAACGCATTTCTATTGTTCATTTATTAAATAAGATTGTATAAATTAATATATTTTCAAATGTAAAATTACGTTCCGCTTCTTAGGTAGCTATAGCGAGTTTGACCGTTAAAGAAATAATTACTCGGTAACATCCACATAACAGCATAACACAATACTTATTTCCCTGTTATTTGGTATGTTTGTTCTGATAGTCAATTCGACATGTATCATATATGAAACGAAGCGTATGAATGTTAACCGAAGTAATGACTTTAAACTTTCGTGACATATAATATCTATAAATATAACTAAATGGAAACTCATGTGTATTTACTCACTACGCGCGATATGTTTTGGAGAGCCTAGGTCTAGTTCTAGGTCACGATAGTTTAACCGTTTAGTTATATTTATAGTTAACAGAAGTATTATTCTACTTGAAGAGTGACCATGCGTGTCTTCAGTACATAATTATAACGTTCTCCCAATATTAGCACGAACCGTACCTTACCGTAAAGTACCTTAAAGGTCTTCGCACACTATATCAACTCCACACCCACTCGACTCAAGTCTAATCATTGAAATTTAAACCCTGTGTCACATGTTCAAGGTTTAACTTCAAAAAATTATATTAAAGTAGTGTACGACGAGTGGCCTACGCATCGCACACTAAAGGCCAACCCCGACTCGTTTGTCACGCAATGACTACACGTTGTCCACGCAACGACTATGCGTTTGCGACTGGCGTGTACCGAGCAACCTTTCATTGCCCACTCGTTGACATCGCATTGTCCACTAGTGACCATTGGGTGAATCAACTAGTTGACTACTCACCGTGAGTGTGAGTAGAGTTGCTGCCGCGTTGGCGTGGAGTTGTTATAGTGTGCGAAGACCTTAAAATAGTACATTATGATACAAGTGCGAAAAAAATGAAGTTTGAAACGAGTTGAGATAAATTAAAGCACGACCGAAGGGATGGTTTTAAATCGACACGAGTTACGGATTTCGTTTTCACACGTGTATCGTACTACGTTCTGACCTGACGAAAAATGAACCACTTTTCACACTAGCGCGTAAAGAAGGCGCCATCTGTACTGAAATAGTAAATTTCGATACAAGTTCAAAACAAAAATTTTCTGACGAGTGTGAAAATTGGAGCCCGAGAGAATCGAGGGCGACAATCACCCGAGTTAAAAAGAAGTTTTTACACGTGTATCCAACGACTTTTTTCATAACAAGTACCTTAAAAAGAGAAATTTACACACGCGAAGCGTGCGCAAAGTTTACTTTTCCGC
>JALPQI010009338.1:0-59242 GCA_025490895.1 Thaumatotibia leucotreta
ATTCCTGTGCTTTCCTTGCACTCCTGTAATTAAATCCGAAAATAACTTCACATAATCACTAATCGTATTATCATTGGTAGGTTTGAAACTACTAGGAACTTTTTTTATGTAAAGCAAATATTCAAAATGCTTGTTCGGCGAAAGCAATCGAAATTTGGTGTTTATGCCATGGGTTAGTAACGATGGTATGTATTGTTTGTTAGTTTTATGTCCCTGTGATTTCGAACAACTACCTAAGACCGCGGATACGGCGATGATCGCGAGTAGGAGTCGCATTGCGACCGCTGCGGACTCAGTCTTGGAAGCACTGAAGTTATCAAGCGGTAGTGATTATCGTTGCGGGGTTACTTTCTTCCACCTCCACTGGGCGGCCAGGCGGAACGAATATGCCGACTTCATTGTACGTGACCGTAAGACATAAGACAATGTACACTTACTTACCTGAGAGTTAGGATTTTGTGCCACGTTTTGTCTTTGGCATCTACAAGTTTTTGGCTACTTATTATTTTACTTATAATTACAGCTTTAAAAAAAATCCTAATCATGAACACTGATCTAATAGGAACCATCTCGTTCCTTGTCTTGCCCCCGTTCACATGCATAGGCCTAGGGGCCTTAGTCTCTAATAAATCTTCACAAAATTTGTTCATTGATAAAACTGTTTGCGAGACAAACATATATTTAGGCGCTCAATAGAGTTTAAGTATAAACATATTTTATCAAATATAAAGTGATATTTTGTCAGTAAAATACCTATTTAAAAATATTAGTTCTACAAGTTTTGTTTACATTTTTATTAAAGCTTTAGTCATCATTAGTTGACCAAAATTATCTATTGACTACAAGTGTTTAACTTTACGTAGTTATCGGATAATAAGTATAATGACATGCAATTTATCAATTTTGTAAACACGGCTTACTTATGAAATCCGGATCGAAGGATCAATATTATAACAGACAGTATATTAAAATTTCGCGGCTCAATTATTAGTAGTCCAAAGTGTACTTATGATATCACCCACTGAACAATTTAATTCTGACATAGACTTATAGACAACTTATAGATATCAAATTGAATTCATTTTCGCATTAAATATAAAAATAATTTTATCAAACATGTAAGTTCTTATTTACACATAAAAATATAGAATGTAACTGTATTTAAGTATTTCGTCATAACCAAATGTCAAAAATAACTTGACTACACTTGTACGATTTGGACCACACACTTATGTTGACGTTTCGCGTACCAAATCGTGGCCCGGTGGATTGATTGTTTTCAGTTTTCACATCAGTCGATAAAACTACGATACCTATTTTCCGAGATAATATATTATATTAATATTAACACGTGGCGTGTTAATAAAATAGAAAATGAAATGTTTTCACGTTATTCTTCATGTTATAGTGTTGCTTTGTGTCTGTTTAGCGACATTATCACCACCCTCTGACAAAAAGGGTCAGAAAGGCATAAAACCCCAGGAAGGTCCTAGAAAACACAATGTTTTAGACAGAAAATTAGTAAATGAAGCCCCCTTAGTGAAAGACATTATAAAATACCATGCCACCTACCACCAAGACGTATCTACGAAGAACTTCGAAAACATTGTTTTGGGCTATGTAACACCGGTATGTATTTTAATTTTAAAATAATCGATACAATTAGAGATATTTATTTGTTTCATAATTTGGTTACCTTACTTTTCATTACTTTTTGGATGATTTGGAATTCATCTGTTAGTAGTTTTCTTAGACAAGCAATTATCTCTTTCCAAGATAAAAAAACCTTGTTTTTTTTTATTTAAATCTGTTGAAGTCTTGTTCACTGAATAAATTAAGATTGGATAATTATTGTAATTATCTTTCAAATAAATGTACCAATATCATCATAATAAAATTTATATTTCAGTGGAATAACAAAGGCTATGAAGTAGCAAAAACCTGGGCGTCCAAGTTCAACTACATCTCTCCAGTATGGCTGCAGGTCAAGCGTCAGAGCCCTAATATCTACATTATCTCTGGGCTTCATGATGTGGACCATGCCTGGATGAAATCTCTTCGACAAAAGGGGTCTGATAGGAACCTAAAGAGTAAGTGTTGCAAATTATTTTATCCACAGTGAAACAGAGTTTTGTGAGATTGGATACAAAAAGGACTGTTGCTACTAATCTTTGAAGTGTGTTAATTATTTAAATATTAGATTTCATATACCAAAGCAAAATACCAAAGTTTTCCAGCGCTGCAAGTGGGATTTGAACCCATATCCTCAGGCTTTGCGGCTGATGCCTAAACCACTCCAGCCAAATGTGTGCGTTTTTTGGTATATAACATCCAATATTTAAATTTATATACATAGGTGTTACTGCTTAAAAAATACAACTCAAAACAAAAGTAATACAAAATAAAAATAAAAAATCAATTTGAGTTGTTCCACGAAATAATGTGTTGATTATATTTTTTATTAATTACAAAATGATTAAACATTAATTACAGTTATGCCAAGGATTTTATTTGACAACTGGCAATTGTCAGACCTGAAAGCCTTCTTCATGGAGCCCTCATCCCCCTCGGAACAGAAAGCACTCATAGAAGAGGTGAAGAAGGCCTGCAAGCAATGGAAGTTCGATGGAGTAGTGCTTGAGATGCTGTCGCAGGTCGGAAAGTATTCTGACCGCTCTGTTAAGTTCATACAGCAAGCTGGTGAGCTCATTTGCTTTTGTTATTTTATTACTAATTAGAATTTTAAATATTGGGTTATTACCTATGAAATTAGTGTTTTTGGTCATAGACTTTAGTTATCCCTATTTTTATTATCTAAAGAGACACTTATATATATATTATTTGTTTTCAAAAGTGCACTGTGTAACAAAGGATTTTACACACTAATAATAGTTTTTCCCCCTTAAATAATATTCAAAAATAAGCTTTGAAAACAACTCTTGCCATATGCTGTTGCTGCCGGTTCACATGTTTGAAATATAGGATAGTACCTTGTTTTCTGAAAGACAGGTAGGTATACAAAACACGCCTTAGAAGTGTCTAATATTATTACCTGCAAAATTTGATTTATTTTGATTTTGACATCTACAAAATATACACAAAATTAATTGTATGGTAAATAGATTTATCACAAAATTCTCCATACAAAACGCCAATTTCATAGGTATTGACCTAATATTTACCCCCATATTCATAACTGTCTCCTTATGTAGCAAGCTATATGTATCATTTGTCTCCTTCTCTTTCTTCTGTCTCTGTTAGAGACTGTGGTTATCGGACTGAGTTAGGAGATGTTTATGAATAAGGGGGGGTTAATGTTTTTAAATTAAGGATATCTTTCTCAGCTTAAATTCATGTTTTAAACAACAACACTGTACTGATGCTAGCATGTTGTAAGTGCTTGTTTTATTGCAATGTTATCACTATCAGTAGCACTAAACCACTAATCACAATTTCGCTTCACTAATTAAGTATTTTTCCTGTTCACAAGTAAGGTTCTGAGTTACTATATGTTTTCAATTTTGCAGGTCTAGAATTGCGCGAAGATGACTTCAGTTTGATTCTAGTCTACCCTCCCTTCAGAGGCTACCCATCAGACGAGTTCTATGTCCAGGCCTTCAATGATATCTACCCCTATGTTGAAGCTGTGTCTGTCATGACTTATGACTTTTCTAATGCGCAGAAACCAGGTAAAGATTTTTTTTAACTAATGAAGTGGATGTCTCTGAGATGTCACATATTTATTCTCAACTTTATGCCGGGGGTACACCAGTTTGCGATTTACCTTATTTTTACTTAGTTAAATTAGATTATAAAATATTAGATGTCATATACCAAAGGAAAACGACCAAGATCACCTAACGCCCGAGGTGGGGATCGAACCCACGTACTTAGTTTTCGCGGCTGATGCCTGTACCCCTCGGCCACTCGGTCTTACTGGGGAAAAATAAGAAGTACAAATCAAAATATTTAGTTAATAAATAATTTGATTTGTGTTTTCGCAATACGTTCATTAAATTAGACGTTAAAAAAAATTCATGAAAAGAGAATGTGTCAGTTTGTTGTAAAATGAATGAATACGTTTTATTTTCATTGTAATCTCATTATTTTATCAGTTTTATGACAAATTAAGTAAGTGGAAGGATAGCTAAACTCTTGTCCAAGAAACTGTGGAGTATCATACGAAAAAATTACACTAAAAAGTAGATCGTTTATTAAGGTGCAATATTAGGTATTAAAAAAGATTATAATCTAACCCCCTTATTCATAAACGTTTGTTAACTTAACAAGCCGCTAATAATCGTTTGTCCCTTTTGCTCTTATGGACACAATGCTAAGACCGAAAGTGACAAACAATTATTAGCGGCTTGTTAAGTTAGCAGACGTTTATGAATAAGGGGTATACATTTACTGTAACAATTTACTAGTGCCCCAGGTTGATGAGATACAATATCTCGGCCTCGCCATCGATTTTGGTTTGACTTGGGGTCCCTATATTGACTCACTGTGCGACAGACTGCCCTCTGCTTGCTTTGCGCTGGGCCTAGCCTACACACTACCAACATCACCTATTTTGGCTACTTTCACTCTCTCCTATCATATGGTGTAGACTTTGGGCAACCTCAGCCAACCGTAACAGATCCTTCAGGCTTCAAAAACGTTATTCATTGCATATGTGGAGCCCCCTGGGATCACCCTGCTCGTGAATTGTTCGGGGAAACCAGAATCCTTACCCTTCCTATAATTGAAACAATTACATTGTTTACAAGACTTTGACCAGGTTCGATTCCCGGTTATGTTTGATAAATGTAAAAAAAAAATGCTATTATTATTAAATCTAAAACAGAAGCCATGATTCCTACGAACAGATTTCGCTATCTCTCATAGTTTGGAACTTCTCCTTACAAATTCGAACTGCCGGCGGCGGCAATGAAGTATTGAAAAATAAAACTTCATTGTTAGAAAACAATGCATTTTATTAGTTTTACATATTATGTTTCTTAGTAACATTTACTATTTAAGAGCTACACAACCGATATCCAAAGGAAAATCATAAAAAATCGACGCCATGGTTCCTAAGACAAGATTTCGCTATCTGTTATGGTTTCCAAAACCTCCCCACTGACCCATTTGAAATGCTCACTCATTCTTGAAGTAGCCAAGTATTTGCGAGGTAACCTGAATTTACTGAGCACGGGGATTCACACTCCTATAATACCAGGCAGCGGGACTAACTGCGCCCAGTGCAACTTTATACTTCAAAATATTAAGTTGAACTCATCAGACCAATGAAAAGCATAAAGCATAAAGGTTTGGAATGTGGACACCAGAGCTATGCTATGTGAATGCGTTGTGTATCCACCAATCACATTTTGGGAATGTAGCACATCTATGATGCATGTTCTACGATGCGTAGCTGTGATTGGTGGATCACTATCAAAGACATTCACATAGTATAGTTCTGTGGAAAGCCACCTTTAAGATTGTAGTAGTCATAGCCGTCATAGGCGCATTGCTCTAAACATAATTATGTGTCAGTGCAAAGGTACCTTGTCACGACTCTTAAAATAAACCTTATGGGTTCTTTAAATAAAGTCTATTTTAAAAACCGTGACGAGATATTTTTCCGTATTCACTGACCCAAATGAAATACGGTCTTAACCTTTTAAAAAACCCTTTAAATGCAAAGAGCAGGATATAAGAAAGGAAGCTCATAGCTTGCAAAAATTGTGTCTGCGCTACGATATATCTGATAGCGACTACATTGGGTCTTGCGAGGTTAAACTATGTATGTATTGTTCCCAGGCCCCAACGCACCTCTATATTGGATGAAGCTATGCTTAGACAAACTTCTAGAGGAGGACGATAATCCCGTCAAGCGATCCAAGATTTTACTTGGCCTGAATTTCTACGGTAACTCGTATACGGCCAACGGTGGCGGGCCCATCGTTGGGACAGAGTATATAGAACTCTTGAAGAACACTAAAACTAACCAGGCGTTGACGTATAATAACAATACGGCGGAGAATTATATTGAAATCCGGTAAGTTCCTTGCGATATTAACTTTCTACTAAATATGTATACCCAAACCAGCAAATATAGAAATTCGTAATATTCGAACATTTGTCGATGTCACTTCAACTAAGGCGTTATTAGTGTGACAGATGCCGCGGCCACGACATTGCTCTAAGGCAACCGGCTTAGCGGAAAACCATACGCGAGAGAGGGAGTACCCATATCGGCATCCCGCTCCAAGACCAATGTCGTGGCCGGGCCTAAAGACGGATGTTCGAAATTTGCGAATTTCGCAGTTCGCGGCAAGCGACAGGATCCCATTGGAGTTGTATTTTTATGATAACTATGATCGTCGTTAAAGCGTTAATATTCCAATGCTTATGAGTGCCTGCATGTTTACGATTGCGGCTGCTGTAAACAATGAACTACAGTGGACCTCAGCAGGCCTATCCAAGATGGCATTCTGTAATCGTATACGATAAGCAATAAGCCACGTGACCATAATAATGTATGGAAATAGTCACGTTCGAATCTGTCATTCTCATCATCAGCCTATGTTTGTCCACTGCTGGACGTAGGCCTCTCCTAATTACTATGCGTATAGACGCATTAGGAGCATTAAATGCCACGCTGGGCAACCGGAATGGCGATCATTTCTTTATTAAAGAATGGTCAGTGTCACTTCAATCCCTTAGTCGACTCTTACGACACCCGCAGGAGGAGTTGGGGCCGTGACAAATGTACTACTGCCGTCACCACACGGCGAACGCATTCTCATACATTTATTACTTATCGCTTATCGTATACGATTGTAGAATGTCATTTTGGTTAGGCCTGCTGGTCACCACCGAATATTTATATTAGGGTGTCCTTGAAAGTCTGAAGTGGTGGTGACTGGTAACCAGTGCCGCCTTAGCGTCAAAGTTTGTTTTGGAGGTGGCTATCTGGGATACTTTAATCTGTACAGGACTGTTGAAAAATGCCAAAGTGAGAGCATACATGCAGCAGACTTGCAGAGTATATTAAAAGTGGTGATTTGTGGAATTAAAGGCACAATCAGTTCTAAAAAGTTGATTACAGAGATGAGAACATATTTTCACCAATTGTTTTTGTATTTAAAAAATCTTTTTCCTAGTGATTAATGTGTTTTTTAATGAGCCTTTTAACGGATCACCAACATTTTTGTTACAATCTGTAAAATGTCAAAAATACAGAGGAGAAAAAATTGATTTCGTATCAAATCATTGGTCATTTTTTATGAAAATTTTATGTTTCGTGGTCGTCAATTCGTTTTTGTGTTTACTTGTATTTAGTGTAAGAGCAAGTTGTTTGTTAACTCAATATTTTTTAGGTATGTATTTTTAATTCTTATTTTTTCCTTTTATTACTTACTATGAAAACTTCACCTGAACAACCATTTCTTTGTTTCAGGACGTCGCAGGGTACAAAGAAGATATTTTTCCCGACCTTGTACTCCATACAAAAGCGGTTAGAGTTAGCGCGCGAGTACGGCACGGGTATTGCTATATGGGAGCTCGGACAAGGCTTAGACTACTTCTACGACCTCTTCTAATTATGTGATATTAACTTTAAGTCATAATAAATATTTGTGCTAGTTTAAATACTGTTTTTATCCGACCCCCCATTTTACCCATTAGTGAATTCAGCATGCTTTGGGTAAGCCTCTTGATATCCGCGGTAAGTTTATTTTTTTTTTATTTATTAAGGAATATATCAATAGACAATATACCATTCAAAATCATAATAACAGGGTACATGTTCATCCGATTATAGATATTCACAGCTTATCTAAAGGTGCATTCAGACCAAAAGAGCATTCGCTCTATGAAATCAACCAATCACGTTTTGTGTAACGATCGAATTTCGTAGAGTGGGTGGTTAGAATAGCGAATGTTCGCTTGGTCTGAATGCACCATAAGTATCATTGGACAGATAAACATGTAAGCAATAATCGCCACTCTTGTTTACCTAATAATGGTCTTTACTAAGGTTAAATGGTAGAGAATGCCCTATGGCATTAAGTTCATTTAAGTTTTGTACTTCTAAGTTTTATTTTTTGTGCAATAAAGATTAAATAAATAAATAAAATGAACACTGCCATAAATCGTAGATACCTATGACTCGTTTTCATTATCTACTGCATATATTATATCTATTCATTGTATCTATCAATAATTGGAATTGAAATGATATACCTAATCGTAGTTGTTAATTTTCTTTATTAAATAATAACAGTTCAGTCTTCTAAAGATACATTACACAATAAAAAAATGGAGACTACCTAAGCATTCAAAGTTAGTCAAAACCCGAAGTTACAAAAGTTATCTCCTCCCGACCAATTTTGTACTTTATATCGCTGATATAAAATGCAGAATCGATTCCAACCCGCGTTTCGTAACAGTTAAATTCACGAAAGCTGGCACGAATGGATCTAGTGACAGAAGGTATCTATGTGTGGATTTCAAAATGACAGTAGATACAGGTTGATATAGCACGGCAGCATACACACAATGATAGATGTCATTCATGTCATTCGTGCCAGCTTTGGTGAATTTACCTATACGTCTGGAACAAATCTGTGCTCTTAGCCGCCGGCCACTTTGGGTTTCCCCTTGAATTCCATCATCGACTGAGGCCCCTTCATCACTCGGTGCATCAGGTCCCAGCACATTTTTGCGGGGAGTAGGCTGAAACAAAAGATAACCTTTCAATGAGGTGAACAAACAAAACCCAATTTTACCCAAGATCAGTGGGCACTGTGGGCAGTCAGTGAAGTCAGGATGTGTTGTACAAAATTGGGCTCAGGGTTAATGATACATCGACGAAAGTGGGAAGGTACTACTATCTATCTCACACACATTTGAGCGGACCTCTATTAACATGGCGCTAGAGTGCATGTTCAGATATATGTGAACAGTGAACACTAGCCGGTCCGATACCTATATACGATGGCGACTATAATGTACTCGTACCTACTAAAACGTCAGAGTTCCTAGCCAGAGATAAAATACTTATGGCCTCGAGATTTTGATTGCTACACGCCATTATCCTCTTGTGTCAAACTGGCGTTGAAAAGTATTCTAGTAACAACCAAAGTAGGTACTAACTGACCATTTAAAGCGGTGCCTCCTGGTCGTGTGAATTTTTAGTGTGAGGTCGCCTTTCTCCCCTTCATGAATTGAGAAGTCGTTGAATAGCATTCTAGTACTGACCATTTAAGCGGCAGGAGGTATCGCACGGAGCCTGGCATGATGCAGTTGACCTCGTTCTTGCGGATGGAGTCGATCATGGTCTCAGCCACGTAGTCGGGCTCCAGCATGGGCATGAGGCGCGGCGTCACGCCGTCAAACATGCCCGTTTTGATGTAGTACGGGCATACGAGGGCCGGGTGAGTTTCTAGTGTGAGTCGCCTTTCTCTTCTTTACGAATTGAGAAGACGTTGAATAGCATTCTAGTACTGACCATTTAAGCGGCAGGAGGTATCGCACAGAGCCTGGCATGATGCAGTTGACCTCGTTCTTGCGGATGGAGTCGATCATGGTCTCGGCCACGTAGTCGGGCTCCAGCATGGGCATGAGACGCGGCGTCACGCCGTCGAACATGCCCGTTTTGATGTAGTACTGGCATACGAGGGCCGGGTGAGTTTCTATAGTGTTAGTCACCTTTCTCTTCTTTATGAATTGAGAAGTCGTTGAATAGCATTCTAGTATACGTACTGACCATTTAAGCGGCAGGAGGTATCGCACAGAGCCTGGCATGATGCAGTTGACCTCGTTCTTGCGGATGGAGTCGATCATGGTCTCGGCCACGTAGTCGGGCTCCAGCATGGGCATGAGGCGCGGTGTCACGCCATCGAACATGCCCGAATTGATGTAGTACTGGCATACGAGGGCCGGGTGAGTTTCTATAGTGTTAGTCACCTTTCTCTTCTTTATGAATTGAGAAGTCGTTGAATAGCATTCTAGTATACGTACTGACCATTTAAGCGGCAGGAGGTATCGCACAGAGCCTGGCATGATGCAGTTGACCTCGTTCTTGCGGATGGAGTCGATCATGGTCTCGGCCACGTAGTCGGGCTCCAGCATGGGCATGAGGTGCGGCGTCACGCCGTCGAACATACCCGTGTTGATGTAGTATGGGCATACGAGAGCCGCGTGAATTTGTAGTGTTAGTCACCTTTCTCTTCTTTATGAATCGAGAAGTGGCTGAGAAGTATTCTAGTACTGACCATTTAAGCGGCAGGAGGTATCGCACAGAGCCTGGCATGATGCAGTTGACCTCGTTCTTGCGGATGGAGTCGATCATGGTCTCGGCCACGTAGTCGGGCTCCAGCATGGGCATGAGGCGCGGCGTCACGCCGTCGAACATACCCGTGTTGATGTAGTACGGGCATACGAGGGTCGCGTGGATTGTGGTGTGCCCATGCGCCTGGAAAATAATGAATTCGGTGTAAAAATTATATTTCACGCGGGTTACTCACGTTTTTAAATCGAAAAATTTTCGAAGAAGAATGAATTTTCGTCGCGAAGCCATGGCGATTCGCTTTTGAAGAAGCTCCTCATGTACTGAGCGAAACATGTCGAGTATATTTCGACTTAAAAACGTGAGTAACCCGCGTGAAATACAATTTTATTATGAGAGTTTTCCATTTATAATTCGGTGTAAATACAGTGAAGTATTTAATTATCGCTCTACTTTCTTTACATGGGGAAATGTGTTACGCATACCACCCGGCTGCGGAGATGGACTCGTTTATGTGGGACTCCCAGAGCTAATGAGGCCCTGGTCTACCCACTAAAACCCGACGGTCTACCACCAAGACGCTTTAAGGCGAGGTCCATCTGAGCACACTTTCGCGACAATTATCGCTCTCCTAGATTCCATACTATGAGGCAATGGGACAAAACTTTGGATGGTAATGGGAATCAACTACCGTGCACCAATAAGGAAGGCTGCGTTTGAATGGTAGTATGGTTTTCTTTGCTCGATCAGTGGATGTTTAATCATCGTTCTTACCCTCAGTTCCGTGAACAGGCTCTCATGGAAGCCGACTGTAGCGAACTTGGTAGCGCTGTAGTCTGTACACCGGTAGGTTCCTAATAGCCCTGCGACTGAACCCACAGTCACGATGTGGCCCTTGCCAGTCTTGATCATCTCAGGGAGGAAGGCCTTTACAGTCTGTAAATTGACAATGGTTTTTGGATCAAGTACTCTCACGCTAATATTTTTTCTATCTATTGTACGTACACATCCATATTTCGAATGAAATGAAAGAAAGTTTGAGTAGAAATATACGTTTTGGTGCATCTACATTTTTGTTGAGTATAGTCAGTCTGTCCGTCTGTCTGTTCGCAGCATATTTCATAGGCCGTTAGAATCATCTCATAGGTACCTATGAGATGATTCTAACGGATACTAAGCCAGGCCAATAAGCCTCACATCCTTCTTACTAAAAACTCTAGAAAGATTGTGCGACAGAGAACTGAAGGATACGGCTCTTAAGAACATAACTATACATCCAAACCAACACGCCTACAGTCAAGGCAAATCAACAGACTCAGCCCTTCATGCTGTAGTGAGCAATATAGAAAACGCACTGGAGAGGAAAAACTCCTGCCTCGGCACCTTTATCGATATAGAAGGGGCCTTTGACAAAACCAACTTTAGCAGCATTCAGTTAGCGCTACAAAGACACGGAACAGACCACCTTATAACAGAATGGATCATGAACATGCTCAAACAGAGAGTAGTAATACTATCTGACAACAGAGAATACCAGGCACTCGTTATGAGAGGATGCCCCCAGGGAGGAGTACTATCACCACTACTCTGGAACCTGGTAGTGAACGATCTAGTAATGGAACTAAACAACAAACATTTTATGACTATAGCATACGCCGATGACCTGGTGATATTAGTCAGCGGCTTGATAATAAGCACACTATGTGACCTAACACAATCCGCACTAAGGATAGTGGAGAAATGGTGCATGGAGAATGACCTATCGGTAAACCCAAAAAAGACAGATGCAATGCTCTTCACACACAGAAGAAAGTTGGGTAGCTACGAAATGCCAACTCTCTTCGGAACGAAACTAACGCTTTCAAAGGAAGTTAAATACCTAGGAATAACCCTAGATGACAAACTCAACTGGGGAAAACACTTGGACAATAAACTGAACAGAGCTACAGTAACCTTTTGGCAATGCCGAAGGATGGTGGGCAAGAGATGGGGCCTAGCACCCCACATAATACTGTGGCTGTACAAAATGGTCATAATGCCGATGATCAGCTATGGCTCGGTTGTGTGGTGGCCTCGCACACAGCAAACCACTACAATAAAGAAACTAAGTAAGATACAAAGACTAGCATGTGTGGCAACCACAGGCTGCATGAGAACCACTCCGACTGCAGCACTGGAAATAATGCTAGGATTGCTACCGCTACATATGCACATACATAAAGAAGCGGCCGCCACAGCGCTTCGGCTTAAAAACCAAAATTTGTGGTCAAACCTCAGCTCGGCACACAAAAAGATCTATGACAAGATGATCTCTAGCATGCCAATACTAGAAGCACCTATTGACAAAATACCAAAGACGATGATCTTCTGGAAAGATTATGCCATATCGCTAACAGAGGATCAGAAGGAAGGACTAAATCAAACACACCTATAGAATATTTACAGATGGCTCAAAAACAAATGAAGGTACCGGATGTGGTGTCTTCTCAGAAGACCTTAACATGCACATTTCGAAACCTCTAGGAGAACATAGCACAGTGTTCCAGACGGAATGTGTGGGAATAATAGAAGCCTGCAAGGCACTGAGGAGACGAAAAACCAAAAATGAAAATATACTAATACTGTCAGACAGTAAATCAGTGCTGCAAGCGCTACAAAGTAACAAATTCACCTCAGAACTTATATTAGAATGTCACAGCTGCCTCATGGAGGAAAGCAAGGAAGGGAACAAAGTGACTATACAATGGATAAAAGGACACAGTGGCTCAAGAGGGAATGATGCGGCGGATGAACTGGCGAGAAAAGGGTCAGAGACACCGACGTACGGACCGGAACCCATCATACCACTACCTTTATCATACATACGAAACCAACTGGGTCTATATCATCGACATCTCCACAATAAATGTTGAAACGACCTGGTCTCCTGCAGACAAACCAAAGAAGTACTACCTGAGTTAAACTGTAAACTCACGAAAACCCTACTACGAACACCCAGACACAAACTGAGGAAAATAGTAGGATTGATCACGGGACACAACACTTTAAACAAACACCTGCACAATATGGGCAAAACAGATAGCCCTATGTGCAGGGCCTGCATGGAAGAGGAGGAAACAACAAAACATATTCTTCTAGATTGTAAACAAGTAGAGGTACAGGAGTAGGCACTTGGGGACTCCACAGACACTAAAGGAGGCATTTAGCAACCTGAAACATACACTGAGTTTCGTGGAGGAGCTTGGATGGTTGGAATAGGGCTACCTCGCTATCACGCAAAAAAGGCACAATGGTTGTCGAGTTGCGGAAAAAGCCCAGTATAACTAACTAACTAGGTACCTACTAGAAATTGGCAATTGGGTACAGGTAGGTATACATTACATATTAATCACGCTGACAATTGTGGTAGAATTTTTTTTTCGGGTTCCTCCGCTAGACGTAAAGTTGGGATGATTTTTTTATTTTGCTTTAATCCTATAGGTACCTACATGTGTACCACCCATAGTGTGGGATATCGTCGTTGAATAGGTCTTTTAAAAAAGTTTTTTTCTAAAGTCCAAATTTTCAGAGATAACCGCTCCAGAAGAAACATCACATACTTTCTTGGTCTCCGTGGTTTAAGATAATAATGGTCCTGATCGGTGACTGTACGTGTACAGGTATTATACAACTAGGTACACCTGCGTATTTCCCACTCACCCAATAATGCGAGAGGATGTTGACTTTGTAAGTGGTCTCGATGGCCGAGTCGCTCAAATCCAACAGCGTCTCTCCGAACACCGTCCCCGCGTTGTTGATCAGGACATCCACTTTCCCCACCTTTGAACAGGGTCAATTTACATTAGCTGCACTTCAAACAGGGTCAATTTACATTGGCTGCAGAGTAAACATACTTTAGTAAGTTGTGTATTTGCGGGAGTGCTTTTTAGCAGTAAGTATGGGACATTTTTTTGCATTTTTGTAGTAAGTGGATTCAAGTGGACACCTATTTTGTACTTATTAAAATCAAGCAGCGTGGAATATCATGCGGAATAATATAATCGGAATTAAGTAAAATCGCTTTGATTTGGTAGAACTAAAACCCATAAATGTCTGTATCATCTGCTTTCTATACTTGTTTTGTTTGCGTAGAGGAGAATGAATCGTGTGAGTTTATGACGTATCTAGATATGAGTATTTTTGCAGATTGTCATTTTGTACCATGTACAGTAGGTGGCACTAGGATAAGAAGTAAGTTAAGTAAATACCTCCTCCTTGACTTTCTCAGCAGCTGCGTAGACAGCGGCGCGATCAGCTAGATCCACCACGTAGCTCGCAATCTCGTAGCCCTCCAGAGTTACCTCTGCACACGTTTTCTGTAATCCTGGAACACAATAATTCAGTTTATCATGCTTCATTGCATAGTTATAGCGCTTATTACTATTTTAGGTGATTTAAAAATGTTGCGGACTACCTGAAACTACCAAACATTTTAAAGTGTCAAAACCTCACAGGAAACGTGAATACTCTTTTCGGCCATGCCGGAAACTACTCTAACGATGAAATTCTGTAGGACTTTGGGGGACAACAAATGTATGTTGGCTTATAAATCTGAGAAAACACGTATTTAAGCGATTACAGCGAGCGAAGGTAAGCGATAACGAGCGAAGTAGGTAATAAATGTGTAGGTGGAGGGACACAATTGGAGGGACAACGCAGAAAACCCTCTTTTGATTATATATTTCTGCGGACTACATTATTTTTTGTATTTCGTAAGTTTTTAAAACTTTTTACTAAAGATTTATGTATAAGTATTTCAACACTCTTAAACCGCGTATGAATTTCTAATAGCTCTCATGGCGTGTTATCTTTATCAGTTATGTAATTAGATAGAATCTTGTAAACAATGGTAGGAACTATTGCGTATTACATATTCTGTGGTATTACTGAGTCTAGGCATGCGAGTTTAATTTATTATACCTACAACTACTTACTATTCATTCCTTACGACCGTCTTGATTTAAGTATCTCGGAAATTAGCACTAACGCTAGGCACACTGCTATAAATCTAATTCTGATCATTTGTCCATGTAAATATGTACACAGTGTTGCAGTTTATTAATTCAAAATTGGCTAGTTAAATAATTAAATATGTACGAGTATGTGTAAAATAACGTGAAAAAAAAACAGTTTCATACAAAATGTATGCGAGAAGATAAGTTTTCCCCGATTCATGGCTTTTCCACCCAGATTTATTTATGTTCTCATAGAAACTTAACGTGATTAGGAATTCAATCGATTAGCACAAAAATGGGTCATTTCCGCACCTGTATGTTTTTCTAGCACACCAACTGGCCAATTCAGTGCTTTCTCGTAGCTGGCTGCACGGGACCAGTAGGCTAGGGGAGATTACTCACGTGACCATAATAATGTATGGAAATGGTCACGTGACTTTTTTTGTGCGAATTTGTCATTCTCATACACATTACCTATCGATCGCTATATCGCTTATCGTATACGATTGCGGAATTGCATCTTGACTAGGCATGCAGGTAACTGCCCTCATTGTCCCGCTAACTACTTATCCATGTCTTGTCAACAAGGGATGAATTTAAAAGTTATAGTTTCATAAAATGAGCAAGGATCGGACAAACGCCCGTCATTCTGAAAATATAACCCTGTTCCGTACAGTAGAGATTTCTTTATCTTATGATTTTAATATATTTTATTTTATAAGATATTTTTTAATAACAATAACACAAAGTATTTATTTAGGAGATCCCGACTTTTTCTTACTTGTACACATCATGATTGTAAGCAATAAACGATTTGGAATTTTTGATATTAAATTATTATTAATGACATTGGTCATTAATATAATAAAATCATAATCATGTGTACAAGTAAGAAGGAGTTAGGATCTCTTAAATAGATACTTTGTGATGGAGTTATTAAAAAGAATCTTATACAATAAAATATGTTAACATCATAAGATAAGGAAGTCTCTACTGTACGGAACAGGGTTATGTTTTCTAAATGACGGGCGTTTGTCCGATCCTTGAAGATGAGTCTCATACATACCTTCTTTGTTAATATCCCAAACCACCACTTTCGCCCCCTGTCTCGCCAACTTGACCGCCAGCTGCCGCCCCACTCCGCCACCACCCCCCGTCACCAGCACCACATCCCCCTTCAGGCTCTTCATAGGCCTTATTGCGTTAGGCACTAAGGTCCAAAATAGCGACTCCATTATGTAGTAGCATGATAGGATGAAGAATAGGACGGTGTCCTTGGCTATGTCGAAGATTTTCGACATCTGGGAGTGTGGGTTTATTTTAGTTCCTTCCAACATTTTTGATTTCTGGAAAAAAATACAGGTGAATTTAAATATGATTGTATAAAAATGGAAAGTCCTAAATCAAGCGTCCAAAAATCGATTAATTGTACACTCAACCAAATGGAATCCTAGGCCAATCTAGACATGAAGCAAGAAATCTCTTTCAAGCTGATTCATAGCGACACTTTGACGTGGTTCCTGAGTGGCCTAGCGTTCCAATTTGTCAACTGTACAGTAGGGTCGGCCACTGATGTATGAAGAAAATAGTTATTTATTATACAAGGGGGCAAAGTTGTTGTTTAACTGTCGTGCCAATATTGAGACCTGAGCTAGCGAAAGATTCCAAAATTGAGCCACGAGCGTAGCGAGTGGTTCAAAAACTGGAATCTTGAGCATTGCGAAGGTCTCAAGGCACGAGAGTTGAACAAACTTTGCCGCCAAGTGTAATACAACTTTTTTCCCCTCACTATCGCGAGGAAATATGATTACAAATCTCATCCACATGTAAATTAACTTAAAGAAACTATTTAAAACTCAATGTCGAAACGTATCGTAGAATAGAGTTACTTATGGAACATCAATATTGCCAATGGCTTACAAAGTCACATGAGAAACGACCAATTTAACATGTGAGCTCCGATTGCGCATGTTTACTACGGTCATACAGATCCACTTATACTAGGCAGTTGGGGGGCTATAGGAATTAGAGAAATGTCAAATTACTTTATTCACAAGTGTGTAAAAAGCGTTTTTACCCGCTCGTATTAAAGGATAAACGAGCGCTTTACGAGCTAGTGAGGGGAAAAATGTATTTATTTTTTACCTAATTATGGAATTATTTACAACAAGGGCCCCCTGTTGTAAATAATTCCATAATTAGGTCGATAAAGAGAGTGCCAAATGATTTGGCCATCGGAATTAAGTTTCTGCCTCCGGAACTATTTGAAAGATTTCATAGAAACTTTAGTATATTTTGTACTGACCACAGTTGATATCTATATATTTGCTTTTTGTTGCAACATGAGCTATCTTTATTGTGTTTACCTGGAAATAGCTTTTCTAAAGTTACGGAGCCTAAAGAGATGAAAAAATGGTCGAAAATATTAACTTCTTTTTTGTAAGACCCATACATTTTAGGGACATTTCTACTCAAATCCGGAGGCAGCAAAACTTAAATTAAAAATATAATAAAAATAAGTGTGGTAATCAAATATCAAATAGCACCGTTTTGTAACTGTATTAACCGAATACATTTTTGAAAAATGACTCCTTACTGTACAGTTGCCATCATATCAGATACATCGGAGAGGCCAGTGTGCTCATAAATATCTAAGTGTGTGTTTACATATTTTTGAGCATCCTGGCCGCTCCGATGTATCTGATAGCGACTGTAATGCGTTAAGTTTTACTAAAGTTGAGCTACAAAGTATTGTCGGTAAGCAGGCCATCGGCTGTTGACATATTTTGCAATAAAAGTGACACGTAGGTATTTAATGTTAATTAAGGGCATGACATTTATTTGTTGTGCAATTTGTAATATGAAATATTTCTGACTTTTTGGGTCAACTTTTACGAGATATTGGTATCGCGTGATTTATAAACCCCGTTAAGTTTTCCTTAAAGTGCCGGCATTTGCAACCTCAACATGTTTCATGTTTTGAAAGAAACTTAGGCAGTGAGCATCTTCATGATTGTTTTCGCATTCAGCATGCTTAGCCAAGTTGCCAAACGCTAGCGCTTGCTAGCGCATCGTATTTTTCCCTCTCTGTCACTCCTTCATATTAGTGCGACAAAGAGGGAAAACTACGATACGTTAGCAGGCGCTAGCGATTGGCAACTTGGCTAAGCACCCTGTATAAAGTGGTCATTTAAGGGTCATACAGCGTTCACGGGCGTCTTTCCTGTTAACATTGCGAAAGTTAACGGTTCAGGGACATACAAATTAGGTTTCGATCGAGACATAATTCTATCGGCTTGTATTCGTCCAATACGGTAATTAGGGTTCTAGAGCCCTTAACTTTCATATATCCACAGGAAAGATTTGTAACCTAACTCATAACAAAAAATTTAAAAACTTAATTAGATTTGATTTGTTTTAGGAATGGAGACCATCTATTAATCTGTCGTCTTCGTCTCTTATCATGTATCTATAAGTAATTGGTTTGACAGAAATGGTAAATAGTTGTGGAAGTTTAAGTTACCTAAATAAATATGTTATTGTGACGTACACGCGGTGATTGCAGTTATAATAGCCCTCTTTCTGGCACTGTGCCGGAGTTGCAAGTTGCAACAGACAATGTTGTAGGCAAGACACCTCGACTATCGGATTTCCCTCTCGCGAGCCGCAATCATCATTAAGAATAATAACTAGAACGTGGCTGCGTGCTTGGAATGACTATGTTTGACCCCAAAATGGGATTTAATGTGTTTCCCATTATTAAAAATATAATAAGTTGGTGATTCATTATAAGTAATCAACTACGATGCAGTACCTATTATTGAAATACCTACGGAATTTTAAATTAAATTTATGATCACTTATTGTTATATGATATTGGGTCATTACCTATGAAATTGGCGTTTTTGTCATAGAATTTAGTTGATCCCTAATTTTATTATCTAAAGGTGCATGCAGACCAAATGAGCATTCGCTGTTCTATCCCCCACTCTACGAAATCAACGAATCACGTTTCGTGTATCAATCGAATTTCGTAGAGTAGGGGGATAGAACAGCGAATGCTCTTTTGGTCTGCATGCACCTTTAGATAGGTATATTCTTTGTTTTCAACAGTGCACTGTGTGACTAAGGTTTTTTCAAACTAATAATAGTTTTTTTCCCTTAAATAACATTAAAAAATAAGCTTTGAAAACAGCTCTTGCCATATGCTGCCGGTTCATATGTTTGAAATAGGTATATATGTATGATAGTACCTTGTTTTCTGAAATAGAGATATACAAAACAGGCCTTAGATCAGAAGTGTCTAATATTACAGGCAAAATTGGAATTATTTTGATTTAGACACCAACAATTATACACAAAATCCATTGTATTGAAAATAGCTTAATATATGACTAAAACACTGGCCCATATTTTTAGCATTTTATACTATTAATAAAAAGACGTTTCACAATACGTCATTAGTTAGTAATTTATGATTTCACGATACTCATTAGGAATGTATTGCAATTAAACTGATAAAATACGAGTTAAATATCATTTACTTTCTTTTAATGTTTGGTATTTTTCGTAAACTGTATTGTATAAGGTCACTCAACACGAGTTGTTTATTCTTAGAAAGTAGACGAAAAGAAAGTGGCACCTACTCTCTTCGCCATTTCGTATTATTGAGAGTGGGCTAGTGTGGTGTGAATATTAATGACCTTATTTAGCATTTGATAATTTAATTGTACAAATAATGACAAGTTCATAGAGTGATGGAACCAATGTTGGACACTTTGCAAAATCTCTGGGGCCTGACGATAACTATGAAATCGTAACACATAATACATATCTTTCGCGTTTGTACTATAATGACCGAAATTGTGGCTACTTTTATTTATTTGTCGGGGTGATTTTATGCGATGATATAGTGTAGATGAAATACTGCACACAATTTAGATACAAGAAATCAATAATACCGGCACAATGCACACGTAAATAATGTAATGTTTTTGAAATTTAATTTAACTTTCAGTAATACTGGATATACATATATCTCAGATAAATGTCTCTTATTTAAATATTAATTCTTTATTTGTTTAATTTACTTATTAAAAATATGACAACGACTTAAATTAAAATTAGCCTTTAAACAACATTTTTCCATAAATAAAATACCAATATTAAAAACAGTACCTTATTCAAGTCCTCAAGTAAAGAAATCCAAAACAATATATGATTGATAGCGATCCACCGGTATGCGCCAGCGCAAGTCCCGTGCGCGCGCAGGTCTTGGCAGCGACTGTTGCGCCCGCGCAGAGAGCGCGGCAATGCGGGAACCTACTTTTTGACTGGACTATGATATTGTTTTGTGGTCATTCTTGCACCCGTTCTATACCATTCGCTAGTAGAGAACAAAAAAGTAAACAAACCTAAAGACATGCATTTTTTCATAATCACGCACTTTTAGAACACAATTTTGGTTTTATTTGTTTTTTTTGGTTTGGTTTAACTTAAAACCTTAAACCCTGAGTTCACATACATTTCTAATTAAAAGTACCTATTGATATTTATTAGTATTACCTAACGTAATAGTTATTTATGTGGCTGGCGCATAATAAGACTCTCGCTCGCCTACGGCTCGTTTCATAAAACCACACTCATGTTTAATGCCTAATTATGTACAGTCACATACATAACTACATCCTTATCATAAGTTTAGAATGATAATTTACCTTTATTTACATTGATATCCACTAAGTAAAATAATTCTAAATATAACAATCAGTTCAAATTACTCAATTTGTGTAAGAATATCCTACAATAAATATGTATTGAAAAAAAAAATGTACTGACACTGATACTTTAATGTTAATATTATGTTGCACTGTACTTTAATGTTAACATTATGATACAGCCACAGACACCGGTTTCTTAATATAGGTCATTACATTACCGCTTCTGAATATATAATAGGATAATTATGATATGGAAGTAGATAAAAATATATCTGAGAATGTGATCAGAATGTGTCAAAGACGTTACATGCTTTTAGCAGCCACATTTTGTTTAGATACATTTTTTTCTACTTGACAACGGTATGCATTCACTGGATATTATTGTCGACAGGTCCAGGTACAAGGTAAGTCGATAGGTACCTAATTTTAAGATGCTGAAAAAAACAGACGAATTTTTTTGCAACTATCATTTTTACTCTTCCTTAACATTCTGTTATTATTCGTATTGTCTTGTACATGACGTATCAGAAATGAGGCCATCCGCTGCGGAACCAAAGTAACCGATACCTAATATAGCCCTCCGAGTCGCGGGCGGTGAGCGGGGCAAATTATGCGTAGAACCGACTGTCGTTGGGGCGGAAAGGTCCTCGAGTGGCACACACATATTTTCACAAATGCATTTATTTAAACGTAACGGCAGATCATGGTATGACTACACGTCTCAGTAGCCTTACTACTCGTATGAGCCGCGCTACATTATTAGGGCATTTTCACTTTTAACGACACCCAATTAGCGTGAAATTAAAAAAAAACCTTAAATGCAGTCAGCTTTTAATTTCAGACACCATTTAATTGGGTGACCCAAAAAGTGAATATGCCTATTAACGCGCGTTTACTTTCTATCCGGCTCGCTCGCACCAAAATGTGAGTATGAGCGGGATGAATAGAAAGTATACGCGCGTTAATAATGTAGCGGCAGCTCATTGTAGGCCTACTGTAGCCGTACCATGAGCTTGCGTGGCTTTATTGAAATAAAAATAATGAAATAAAATTTATTTACGACAAGCACAATGAACATATACACATCTTACAAATAAGCACACAACAACAGCTTGCCATAAAAGGGTCACAACTCAGCATGTAGCTGGCTAAGCCAGCGCTGTTCTTCCGTTGTGACCCACCAGGTATGTATACTGGCCGACGAGGCGACCACGCTGGCAAACAAGCAAACATAAATACAAAATACTTAAAACTAAACACAAAACATGCCTGTATATATGAAATAATAATAAAAATAAAACGCGCGTTTACTTTCTATCCGGCTCGCTCGCACCAATCCGTGAGTACGAGCGAGATGGGTAGAAAGTAAATACTCGTTGACATTTTTCACGCCACGTCAACAAAATGTCAAAACTGAAATTGAATTTTACACACATGCGTGTAGGTCTATATTGTTCTGTGGATCAAGACTTATATATCGGTCGTTGGCGTTGAAACTGCGGTGCCAATATATCAGTCGTTGGCGTCCAAAAGGTTGATAACGCCGCGGCATTTCATGGTACGGCTCACAGATGTCATATATACCATAGATCAAGAAAACGTATCTACGTACTTAGCGTGTTAAATGAACTCAGTGAAATCCACTGAGTTGTCCGTCTTTAATCGCAGCTTGCAGCTTTCGGGCGTCAAATTTTGTATGTTGAAGTGAACAAAAACATTAATAATGCCTTCTTAAGTAATATTAATTGCAACAACACAAAAAAATATGAATACTCAAGGGCCGGAGACATACTCGTAAATATTTAAAATCATAGGCAAGTAACAACTTCAGTACAAAATCTGACACGCTCGGCCGCCATACAAATGAATTAACTTGTTTCTTCTATCCAAATCTAATTCTGTGGTACGGCTTCTGGTGACGAGTTGCCGTAGCATGCGTCTGCGCCGGTTGCTCTACTCTCGGAACTTTCTCTGCAACGGTACTCGGTGCACGTGGAAACGTCGAGCATTCAAGGTCAATTCAGATCGTTGCCCTTTTTCGTATTCTTATCATAAATTAATAATTTTATTTAATAAATATTTACGCAGTATAAGAGTGATTTAATGGGTTATTCCCACCAGTGGGAACAACTGGGAATTAAAATTCCTGGTATTTCTTTTTCCCAGTAGTTACCACTAAGTACTCTAGTGGTAACAGGTGGGAAAAAAATCCCAGTTGTGTCCCACTGGTGTCAGATGGATGGTCACAGTTGGGTATTAACATTAACTCAATTTAATACATTTTTTTTGTCGTAAACACTCCAATAATTAAATCAAATATAAATATCTTAGGACATCTTACACAAATTGACCTAGTCTCACGGTAAGCTCAATTAAGGCTTGTGATGTACCAGGCGACGATATACATAATAGATATAAACATATAGATACTTAAATACATAGACAGCCATGACCAAGGAACCAATATTTGTGATAAATAAATACACAATGAATGCCCTCGCCGGGATTCGAACCCGGAACCTCCAGCTTTCGTAGGCAGGGTCACTACCAACTAGGCTACCGAGGCTGACGGGTCACTACCAACTAGTATAATTGATATGTTAAGATTCGACACCTCGCTGTCAACTTTGCATGACATTATGCTTACAAATGTCCATTATTAGGTAGGACTGTGTTGCATTTGCGCATTTGCAACGGTAATAGGTAAGCTAAATAAAACTAGGTAGGTACATGTAGTGGAACAATGAAATAAAATAAAATGTGTACCGTAAAATCACCCACCTATGGTCCAATACTGCAACTATGGTCCACAATATCAGCTCCTAAATAAGTATTAGTTCCAATCTTCTTTTTGTCTTTGTCCAAGTTTTTTTTTATAATTAATGAGGAGATTTTGCCTATGCATAGCACGATTAATATAACAATGACACTTAATGGAAGTTATTCGATCGGTTTTGGACCATTGTTGGGAGCATTTGGACCATAGTTAGTACCTTCGAAACATTAAGTACAGATGTCGCTAGTGATTAGTTTCACAATACCATTGACTAAATTCGCTGTGATTCGCGGAAGGTCGTCTGGTGTAATTGGAAGCACGTTGGACCGGCAATCCAGAGGAAGCGGGTTCGAATCCCGTGACAACCAGAGTCTTTTGCAGTTGATTTTTTCTATGGTAAGCACATCTGCTACGACATTGTGGCATAGTTAATTGGTTTTACGAGATTAGGTTTACATAAAAATATTAACCGGGCAACTTTAAACATTGTACCAACCCTTTGTACTGCCCAGCCTCGCCTGCGAAGAACTCACTCACACTATGGTGGAGTACAGTGATTTTCCGGGATAAAGGCAGTCTTTTATCCTTCCCCGGGTCGGGACATATACTCCATAATATACGATTTTGATTGTTATACGAGCCCCGATGCAGTGGAGTTCGTCTAGTTCGAAACAATTTTTACAAATTTTTTAATATTTAAAAAATGATCACATTATGCTAATGATAAATTGTATGAACGTTAGTCATGGTTAATGTACTACATTTCAAGAGACACAACAATCTGAAGTACGCTTTTGTTGTTTAATAAATCGATTTTAATAAACCAGTGTCTAAATTATATTTTCGTTCACCACCGTAATTCCGCGCTTATAAGCTTGACGCAAAATTCGCAGTGCATCAGGTGTATCATGTCGTCTTTAATATTAATGGTGTTGATTATTTACAAAATTTAAAATTGTGGAAAAAATTTAAAAAAATACCTCTCGTAAAATAGTTTTTTTTTATTCTGATTTATCAAGTCCAAATATTTTATACTCAAAGAAACTATTTTAGTACTACTATTGAATAGTGATGGTTTTGTCTCTAAACCTTTTCCCCCGGATGAACGGGATAATCTCGAAAAACTGTCTAACTGGACGAGAACATATGCATCGGGGCTCGTATGTAGGTATACCTTATATCAATCAATATCGTTTCAATTCAATAGTGTAGGCGTGAACACGTAATGAACAGACACAGTTACTTTTGCATTTATAGAAATTTTCGTATTCCAATAAGCCTTATGAGGCGAGAAACCTTACAAGGAGATAAGTAAATTATTTATGTAACGAGATCTAATACTATACGAGTATAAAATCATTAAACTAGTGAACGGAAATTCTCATAATATTGGTGGTTTTAGTCCAAGGACATTGCAGATTATTCGCTTGAATGGTAACTCTCAGGTTGCTTATCTACCTACTTACCTAGCGGTAATTCGAGTAAATTTTTGTATCTAGGGCAATATTAAATTGTTTATACAAAAATTTTGTACAATACATTTTGGGATTTTGCTATTACCTATTTTTCTGCATTTTACGAGTGTTTAAGAGCGCGTTGAAGTCTTTCCCTAATAAAACTTGTGATATCACCGTAACAGTTTCCTATTTTACCAATTAAGTAGGTATTTTATTGGACCCAAAAAATATTTTTTGACATGACTTACGTCATGATAACGTACGTACTCTTACGTACATGAAAATAGTTCCCCTCGCCGACCATTGGTCATGCTCATGCCTTTACATTTTATAGTACCTTTTTTTTTTTTTTTATATACCACGTCGGTGGCAAACAAGCATACGGCCCGCCTGATGGAAAGCAGTCACCGTAGCCTATGGGCGCTTGCAACCCCAGGGGTGTCACATGCGCGTTGCCGACCCAATAAGAACTTGTACACTCCTCTTTTGAAGAACCCCATACTGTAGTCCAACGGGAAAACCTCGGCAGGGAGCTCATTCCATGGACCGTCCGCGGGAGGAAGTTCCTCTGAAACCGCACGGTGCGCGACCGGCAAGGTTGCAAGGTGTGAGGATAAGCGCCCAGTCGGTGGCGAGCGGTGCGATGATGAAAAGTGGACGTTGGCATCATGTCGAACAGTTCTTCAGAGCACAACCCATTGTACAGACGATAGAACACACATAAGGAGGCGAAGTCTCTCCTTAGACTTAAGGGTTCAATACCGCCTGTGAGTCTGGGATCGTCGACTATTCGGACAGCTCGTCTCTGAACCGAGTCAAAGGGTGCAAGCTGGTATACAGGTGCCCCTGCCCAGAGGTGACAGCAATACTCCATATGGGGTCTGACTTGCGACTTATATAACAGAAGTCTTTGCCCCGGAGTAAAGTATCCCCTCGCTTTATTGAGCACCCCGAGCTTTTTGGATGCCAGCGTAGCTTTTCCCTCTAGGTGACATCGGAATTGGACGTCGTTGGAAATGTTGACTCCGAGGATTCCAATACTCCCTGACATGGTAAGAGCTGTGTCTTAGAACTTTGGAGCCACAGTAAATGGGTTTTTTTTAGCGGTAAACGCGCAAACTTGTGTCTTTGTGGGGTTGAACCTGACTAGGTTATCCCGACCCCATAACGAGACTCTAGATAAAGTGTTCTCGATGTCAGACACAAGTTTTCCGCGACTTTCCAGTACCACAAAGCGAGGGATATTAGCACGGCCTGTGTAAAAAGTATCCCCAGTACTGTCATCCGCATAGCAATGGAGGTCGCCGATAGACAACATGTCATTGATATGCAGAAGGAACAGCGTTGGGGATAGCACAGAGCCTTGCGGGACGCCAGCGTTTATGTCCATATGCTATCAGAGCAGCTACCGTCTACTACGGCACGAATGCGTGTGCCGGACAAAAAGCTAGCAATCCATCTGCATAATCCCTCGGGCAGTCCATAAGACTCCCGACCTCCCGCCCGCTATTGCAGACTTTTTGAATGAACCACAACATTCAGAAAATATCTCTATTCATTTCCGAGTTCGTACCTACTATACTATTATTTCTGTAGCTTATCAAAGGGTTCATTGGTCCTAAAAAAAAGATTCACCGTAAACATATTAATTGATTTAAGCATTAATTCTTCAGCTTACCGAAGCCTTCAGAAAAGAAATCGCAGGAAACCATGTTTATATTTCTAACATGACGGAATCACGGGATGTGACGATACCGCCCGATGCAGTGCGCAAACGCAACGGCTTGTTATTGAAACAACGGCGCAATTTGCTATGATATTCATATACCGTTAGGGCAGTAATCCAATGAACGTAAGAGTGCCCGGTCTATTTATCATTGTGTATTCACCGTATTACCTACAGCAATTGCTTTTATTGATCTAACTAATCATTATTTACTAACTTCATGCTATCTAAGCATCACGAACGTGCGTATAACATTTTGTTGCTTACTTATGTCCATCGTGAATTTTATACACAATACCTATCACTGAATATAGGAATTGATTAAATCGTATTCATAAATATATACAGGGCGTCCGAAAATTATGGGACATGATGGGAAAGTATCTTAATAGCGTCATCATCATCATCATCAGCCTATGTTAGTCCACTGCTGGACGTAGACCTCTCCTATTAACTATGCTTATAGACGCATCAGGGGGTAAATGCCCATAAGCGCCACGCTGGGCAAGCGGATTGGCGATCGCAGTAATGTGTCCACTATGATGACGCTGCTGCCCATCATCCATTTTGTAGAATGGTCAGTGACACTTCAATCCCTTAGTCGACTCTTACGACACCCGCAGGAAGAGTTGGGGTGGTGACAAATGTATTCTTACTGCCGTCAACACACGGCAAAAGCTTAATATCGTAGATAGGATGCTTTGCTGACTGACCATCTGCTAGAAAATCGGCTGCTTTAACATGAAGATATTAAAGTCGGTTAAGAACCTACACCGATCGTCGGTGCGTACAAGCTGCAATACAGTTGAGTCGCGAGTGCAAAATCTTCCTTTTTTGTGGTGTACATGGCTGAGCGTACGGGCCACCTTGGTGGTAGTAAGTACTGAGCAGCTCTCAATGCTGATGTCTGTAACTGCCGACGTGTCATTATGCATTTTGCCGAAACTTAAAAAAATAAGATATAGAGAAATAAAACTATGAAAACGGATAAACTCGTGTATATTAACTAATTTTAACTTCATTCCATAATTGAAAGTCATCCGCAGACCACGAATCCTGCAAAATGTTCGAAACATCGGAATGAAGTTAAAATAAGTTAATATACGCGAGTTTATCCGTTTTCTTAGTTTTATTTCATGTGTAATCCTCGCGGTAACCGAAGAAAATATTAAGATATAGAGGTTAAAATTGACATATGGTCCGATCGGTGCCATCGCTTGCTATAGATAAATCATCGAGAGCAGTTCATCATCAGTAGTAGTGTTCGGTACTAAAAAAGTTACTCTTTTAGTACCCCCTCTCTCTCTCTTTTATTAAAAGAAGACCTGTCTCATTTGTATACCATTAAAGATCCCAATGTTTTAGCTGATCTTATAATATCTAATCTTAGGAATTGCTTGCTAGAAAATACAACTACTACACTCGTACCAAAAAGTCAGCGAATAATTAAACCCTGGATTACTCTGGGTGTTCTCCGGTGTATACGAAACAGGAACAATATGCAAAAAAAGCTCCGAGCTGAACCTGACAATTACACATTAAAAATAACATACAAACGCTACAGAAACTTTTGTAATGGATTGATAAAGAAATTAAAGCGGAAATATGACAAGGAACAACTTACTAAGGCTTGCAACAACTCTAAGACTTTATGGAAGGCAATAAATTATATAACAAACAGGAAACCAAATAGGATAGAAGGCACAGAGTTATTGGAGAGTGATATACCACCAATGGACTCGGTTAATGCCACTAATCAGTATTTCGTTGGTATAGGTAAAGCTCTCGCTGAAGAGATTTTATCACACAACCGGGCTCCATGTCAACTAAGCCCACACTCACTCTCGTCACTAAACTCATTTGCTATGGATAACACAACTCATAATGAAGTTTTTGTTGCCCTATCCAACCTTAAGTCCTCCAGTGCTCCTGGATGGGATAATATCCCTACTCGCTTTTTAAAACTAGGTAGTGCCATCATTGTTCCACTAATTACGCACTTAACTAATATGTGTTTCGAACAAGGTATATTTCCAGACTCCTTAAAAATGGCCATGATCACCCCCGTGTTTAAGAGTGGGAACAGAAAAAACGTATCTAACTATAGGCCGATCTCTGTTCTCCCATCAATCTCCAAAATCATTGAGAAGCTAATTAACGTAAGACTAACTAGTTACCTTAGTAAATTTAAAATATTATCAAATAACCAATATGGCTTTAGACAAGGCATTTCCACAGAAAACGCAGTGACTGAACTTTCTACACATATTACTAAAATAGTGGACAACAATAAAAAATGTATTGTAGTATTTCTTGACCTAAAAAAGGCTTTTGATACCGTATCTGTTCCTACTCTTATTAACACACTGGATAATATAGGTATAAGGGGTGTCCCGCTGTCCTTGCTGAGTAGCTATCTAAAAAATAGGAAACAACGAGTGAAAATAGGGTCATACACCAGTAACGAGTGTGCGATAAGCTATGGTGTGCCGCAAGGAAGTGTGTTGGGCCCCACTCTGTTTCTTATTTACATCAATGAGTTATGCAAGTTGGCAATAGACAGGGGGAGCATCTTTGCCTATGCCGATGACACGGCCGTTGTCTTCTGGGGTGACAGTTGGGCAGACGTTAGGATAACAGCGGAGCGAGGACTTGCTTACATTGCTCGCTGGCTTGACACCAACCTACTCACTCTAAACACGAGCAAAACAAACTATATTTGTTTTACTAAGTATAACAACACACAACCAGACACAACCTTCACAATTAAGGTCCACAAGTGCAATGACCAGGTTGAGCCAGAGTGCCACTGCCCAGTCGTCGGTAAGGTCGAGAGTATAAAATACTTGGGAGTTATGATAGACCAGCGACTCACCTGGCATGTACATACTGAGCTGATTGGGACTAGAACACGTAAACTTATGTACATCTTCAAAAACTTGAGGCATGCTGCCTCAAAACAACTACTGAGACAAGTTTACTTGTCTCTGGCGCAGTCGGTATTGATGTACTGCATCACTGCTTGGGGAGGGACTACGAAGACCAAATTTCTGGAATTGGAACGGTGTCAGAGATCTCTGCTAAAAGTCATGCATTTTAAATCACGTCGGTTTCCAACCAATGACTTATATGAAATCAGTGACGTGCTAACGGTGAGGAAACTCTACATACTTCATACAATACTAAAACGGCATAAAACAGTCACCTTTACACCGAATTCCAATCCCACTAACAGACGTAGAACAGTAAAGGCTATACCGACTCCAGTGACAAAATCCGTATTTGCCAGACGACAGTTCGAAGCACAGTCAGCAAATTTGTATAATAAAGTTAACAGTAAAATTAATATTTTTCCTTGCTCCTCTAGAGAATGTAAGAAAAGGGTATATAATTGGCTCAAAACCTTAAGTTATGATGACACAGAGTTACTGTTGAAACCATAAAACATGCACATCATGCGTTCCGATTGTATTTATTTCCCTCTCTCTTTCTCACTCACACACACACATGCACACACACACACACACACACACACTCACACACACACACACACACACACACACACACACACACACACACACACACACACTAAACTTTTTGTACCGTAACTGAAGAAATTCTATTACTTATGTATTTGTAAATTGCACTGATTTGTTACCACTACTTTTATTATATTACTCTACAATTAATTATTATGTATAATAACCTACGACCTAATGATCTGTAACAAAAGTAGAAGAGCGGTGCTCTCTTATCACAAGTATCTTGCATACTTAAATAGAGGCGCCAGCGCAGTTTATGTAACTAAAAACTTTAAGATATCGAATAAATAATTTTTAATTTAATTTTAATTTTAAGGTGGACCTTATGTTTTTGCAATTAGGTTTACTATTAGTCAAATGATGACAGTACAAGACTCGACAAAACATAAACAATACCACACACCATACCTATATCGACGCTGTAAAGGAGAAATTGGATAAGCGACACAGTGCATACTTTACAGGAGAGGCAAAAAAACCGCCCAGATTTTCGAAAAAAAAAACATTAAAATTAATTAGCTGGCGAAATCAAATAATTGAAGCATTATTTATGGACATAAATATGTTTTCTTTATTATGTTTTCATTATTTAACGTATTCAAGTGTTATTTAAGGATTTACTGTCGCTTAAGCAAAATGGTCGGAAAAAATGATTCAGGTAAAATTATCTAATTAACACATTGTATTAGAAATAAGGAAGGTAAAAAGGTCTACCCGAGACTTAAATAAAAAATTCATCATGTTAAAATTATCTAACTGCCGAAGTGGCTTATTTTATAATCGGGTAAAAATATATAAATTGATAAAATAGCATAAATCATTTATTGAAAAAAAAAACACAATTATAATGAACACAAAACCAAAATCACAAAATATTATAATACTAATCTAAACTTAAAACGGTGGTGGTTAAATATTAATAGCCTAATGATATCATTAAGAAATATCCACATATTTAATGATGTATCATGATGATGATGGTGATGATGATGATGATGAATTATATCATTAAGAAATATCCACATATTTAAAATAAGAAACTATTTTAAACTTCATATTCAGTCATTTTAATTACATGAGTAACATTCCGTGACTAGTAAACGAATTTACTTCACGTGAAAAAAGAAAAACATGGTTTTAGGTATTTTTATAACTTTATTCCAAAAAGTAGGTAAGTAGTAAAATGGGATAAGTGAAGGGAATGGTTCATAAATAAATGTAGATAAAAATGGTTAAACGCCAATAATAGTTCAGATATCAATGATATCATAGTCAAGTAATATTGTCTAACCGTCTTAAATTTTAAATTCAGATAAAGGTAAAATTGTCCAAACGACGTGAGAACATATCATACTGTCAGGTAGAAATAGCTAACCCACAGGTGAAGATTAGTTATTACACGGCAAAAATATCCAAGTAAAATTGTACCTTTCATGACGAATAGGTAAAATAATCCAAGATGATTTATGTTGAATTATATTTTATCTAATCTCCATTTTCCTAAAAGTTGTCAAAAACCAAGTCGTTTAGTAATAAAAAATGGTCGAAAGTTCTCTAAATCACCTATGGGATAAGCGACACAAAAGTTGTCAGATGGATACGAAACCTAGCTCATTCGACGCAGAAAAATTCGCCGATTCTAACGGTGTATATAACTCAATATCTTCAAAAGTGTCGCTTATCCAATTTCTCCTTTCCAGCGTCGATATACATATACAATTATACATATACCATAAAAAAAATTATTAAACACATAATACCATTACCTACATATGCAATTCTAAGCTCTCTGTAATTGGACGTATTTATGCAAAAAGGAACCAATCCACACAAATTTGTCATTTCAAAGATTGACTTGTTTATTTTGATTTAAGGTGTTAATTAGAATAAAAAATGTATGTGTGTTGGTTCCGCTTTGCATAAATACGTCCAATTTATCTATTGCAATAGTTGGTATAACTGGCCCTTAATCTAAGACCCCTGGGCCAAAAGTTACACAATTGCGACTGATATAGTTAAAGGCGCGGATGCTCATTGCATATGCACATATTCATTAAGGAACACCAGAGCCGTCAGCACGTGCCGCCTCTCAGAAAAATATCTTCGCACATCTGAACCTTATTCCGTTGTAATAGGAAGAAAAATGGATACATATATCTGACGTCGATTCTATGATACCACCATTTGTATGCAGCTTTGGTAAAATAGTCATTACGCGAGGCCGCGCGTGCCGATTCTGTTCTAGGAGAGCTGTTTTATTGCCTGTAAGACAAACTGGTGATAAACGATTATTGTCAAGCATATGCAAAGTTATCTTATATTTATTTCACTGTCCAGGCCGCGTGGCCATTTAACCTTCAACCTTTTTCAACTTCAACCGTTTTGAAATATGTACCTAATACTATATAGTAGGTAACTATTGAAATTCGTTTGACATCCGCGGCTGGTTAGGACGTTAGGAGGATTTGTATTCGAATACTAAATAATGCTTTCGTGGTAGGTACTCTTGGAAGAAAAGGTCATCTCATTTTGTATGTCAGTACGATATCTATTACCACGATGGTGGAAACCACGTATATACATTTATAATTTCCACAACATTTGCAGTTGATGGTTCTGCGCTACCTACTTCTTTGTCCTTGATGAGAATGATGAGCGAATATTTTTATACGAAATAAATCGTGATTGATTCGCTGATTTTAAGTCCTGAGTCGTATTTCTGCCCTGCTAAGTATAAATATGCAGAATCATCTCACTCACTACTTAAAATTCCTTATGAAACTAAAGAAAAACTAAAACGAGGTAAATACCTACCTGGTAGGTAATAGGTATATGTTAGTTATATATGATAAGACGCTAAAACAGATGACATGACATGGCTATGTTAGTGTGGTATATGTTGTGTTGTGTGTGGTATATGGTAGTGTGGTATATGTTAGTTATATATGATAAGACGCTAAAACACATGACATGACATGGCTTAAAAAATGACGGGCTTCACGAAAGTTAAGTCAAATCAAATCAAATCAAATATTTTTTATTGCATGGTTTTGGGTTTACAAAGATCTTACAAATGTTTCATGTTCTCCAAATCCTGCCTTACAAAGGCGTACAATATTTCTTTAGTCTTGCATGTTATTACTTTTGTAAGCCATAGTACAAATAAGCATCAATGCTAACAGTTATGTTTTCTTCACCAGTGTTACATACGGCTTGTAACTTTGTAAATAAACTGAAGGTGTCGTCAACCTTTCGTAACGTAAACGGTGCTCGTTATAAACATTAACAACGGCCGTATTTAGAGGGTCATGTGTTGAAGAGTTTGAAGGGAACAATTTGAGAATATGGTCTTTCGAAACAATATTGAGAAATAAAATAACTTAACAGAGATTTTAATTGATATAGCAATTATGGTCGAGGTCTAGGTACAGTCAACCAATTGGAACTGTAGGCCACTCAGGACTCAGGAACCATGTCAAAGTGACGCTATAAATCAAATTCGAAGTAATCTCGTACTTCTAGTCATTTTGACAAGATTCTAGAGTGGCCTAGGGTAGGGTTCCAATGGACATCTTATTGGGCTATGTTGTCAGTAGGCAGGATCAGTGCGACAATATGTCGCCGCGAGATAGACTATCCATCCCTCTTTTATTCATATAGTTGATAAAAGATGGAAAATCTATCTCGCGGCGACATACTGACATACCAATTATGCTAAGCGTACAGGTCATGTAGCTACTCGTATTGCGGTGCTTCTATTACTACTCCCTGTAACTTCTACATACATAATAGCTTATTGCCAAATTTATTCTTTACAGGGGCTTTTGTATGGCGAAACATATGACATATTTTTAATTGACACTGTTTAATGTCTCCGCAGCAGAGTTGGGCAAAAAGTAATATTTATGATTACTTCTGTAAATTACATTTGTATGTGTACTTTGTAATATATATTGGAGCATTCCATGAAAACATGTCGTAAGCGACACTGTCTTCTCAATACTTTTGAAAAATTAAATTAGTAAGCTGAGTTACGGCATAATAATAACATATCAAGGCTTTAAGATTGACAGTGTTTCCTAACAGCTAGCATATTTTATTAGGGTAGCTACCATAGTAAGTCGTAAGCGACAAAAAGTAGATGTATTCATGGAATGCTCCATTACAAAGTACACATACAAAAGTAATCGGAAGGAGTAATCATTTATTTATTTATTTAATACATCTACAACTAACAGCTGACAAGCCAAAGCGTTACAGATGGTAAGATAAAAAACACTAAGCAATAATAAATTGATCAGTACAAGAAGCTTATGTTAAAAATAACAAATTATCACATTTATGTTACTGTTTCACAAAAACGCAAGAATTCTTTTTTAAGTTTGTCAAGGTTGTCCGCGAACAAATCGGAGCCTGGTGCAAAAAATAAAAATTTATTAAGCAGAATACGGAAGCGAACAATTGGAGAAAACTGGTGAGCCATCGTGCGGGATGCCTCATCCGCTAGGAGGCGATGGCAGCGACCACGCAAGTAGTTGTCAGGAACATAGAAGGTACACATCCTTGATAGTAAATCTGAGCAATCCGATTCTCCTCTCAAAATTCGAGATGCTTCACACATTAATTTGAGATTCCGCCTAATTTCTAGGGAATTGCAGTTTAGCATGCTAAGTAAGAATTTTGTGGGGTATAGAAAGGGGTAGTATCCGTATATTTTTTTGTACATAAACCGAAGAAATGTTTTCTGGACCTTTTCTAGGAGCAAGGTGTACGATTTTTCATGTGGGTTCCAAATTGTAGAGGCCGATTCAATCTTACTTCTAATCAATGAAGTATACAATAGTTGCACTACCTGTGGGTCGGTGAAATCTTTGGCGTGACGGAATATGAAACCTAATTTTTTGTAGCAATTTGAGACCAGTGAAGTTATATGCTCGTTAAAAGTAAGTTTAGAGTCGAAAATTACGCCAAGATCTTTCATAGAGTTTACGCGTGTAAGTGGAGTTTGGTCTATCAAGTATGTGTTATGAACTGGAGACTTAGAACGGCTAAAAGTCATTGCACTGCACTTTGAGAGATTGAATAGCAATTTATTCCTCATGCTCCAACTGAGCAGGGCTTTTATATCATCTTGTAATAAACCACAGTCCGAAAGGGAATTTATGCTACGAAATAGTTTTAGGTCATCGGCGTAGAGAAGGATTCGAGAATTGAGAACAACCTTTTCAAGGTCGTTAATCATCAAAATGAAAAATAACGGACCGAGAATAGAGCCTTGGCTGACTCCAGAACGGGTGTGATATGGTGGAGACACGTAGAAGCCATGACACACAAATTGTTGTCGGTTTCTGAAATAATCGGCAATGAGTCTAAGAAGTTTTGGTGTGAATCCTAACGAGGTAAGTTTTTCCAAAAGAATGTCATTATCAACGCGATCAAATGCTTTTTGGAAGTTAAAATATATAACATCAACTTGGGAACCTTGGTCTAGTGAATAGGAAATCGAATCTGTTAGTGATAATAAATTGCTATTAACCGAACGCCTAGAACGAAATCCATGTTGACTATCAGAAAGAAAGGGTTTGATTTGAGCGGAGATTTTCAGATGTAATATGGATTCAAAGACTTTTGATAAAGAGGAGAGAATTGCTATTGGGCGGTAGTTTTCAGCTTTCGAAAAATCCTTAGTTTTAGGAATAGGCTTGACACGAGAAATTTTCCATGTGTTTGGATATTTACAGGTGGTGAGTATAAGATTGAAGATAAAGTGAACAGGATAAAGAAGAAACTCCTTGCCTGCTTTTAGGATATATGGAGGTACCTTATCTGGGCCGACAGCCGAATTAGGTTTTAGTTTACTAATAGCGGTATTAACATCATCTAATGATATTTGGTCAACGCTGATTCGGGTAGACGAAGATGAGGAATCATTTTTTATAACATGTGCGGAGTCTAAAGTTGGAACATCTGGTAAAAATACACTAGAGAAAAAGTCGGCAATCATATTACTTATTGCCCAACTCTGCTCCGCAGTCCACCGTTTTCCATTAAATCCTATAATTAAAGGATGTGAATTACAATTAAAGCTATGAGGAAGGTTTTGTTTAATAAAAAAACAATGTTTCAAAAGGCTCTGCAAGATTGTAGACCAAATTCGGCATCTTCATCGTGTCGTACAAAATAATGCTTACTCATGAATGTAGGATTAATATGGATTTGACAACGTAATAATAATAGCAAGAACGAAAGGGATGGTCTTATCAAACTTTTAACTAGTGGAAGTGAAAAGGAACGATAATCGTCCGTCCTTATCACTGTGCCACTATTTTTTGTGTGGCACTTAGCATTCTACGTGCCAGACAAATGTGTTGAATACGTCACTTACGTCTGGTGGGAGTGAAATTAAATGTTTTCAATGTGAAAGTGGACACAAACAACTTATCCCAAGGCTTATTTTGAACAATTTCATCTGTGTTTATCTTCTAGATATGGTGCGATGCGAAGTACTAGGCTGTAAAAGTAGAAACGAGCGAAAAATTGCTGACATAACCTTTCGCAGGTAAATATAGTGTTTTTCAGTCTAATTCTAAATGAAACTGTTTGCAAACCATTTTAAAATGTAAACTGATAAAAATACTAGTCATTAGAAAGCATTTGGGCCATAATTAACTCGGAAAAGGGAAATAATTCAGTGACTTTGTTATTGTTCGAGGGATGCCAGGGCAAGGAGGGTATAATTACCCAAAACTTTGGGGTAATTTCAGTATGATAGTTGCCCACGTTCGTAAAATTATTATAATGTATAAATGGTGGTTTGGCCCGATGGTGCACTTGCAGATTTTTTCTTTCCATAGAATTCTAATTATTTATGAGTAAATTAAATGTTATTTGTATATACGTTGTCGTTTTATTTTACCTTATCCTATTTAAATTATCCGAATAAGTTTGCCCAAACTAGTAGGTACATGTAATTTTTCATTCTTCTAATGAAATCGATGATGATATATGTATATTTTTTAATTTAATGTCGATAAGTTACTAAATATATCATTATTGACGAGTTGAAATTGAGAGTCGGGGATGGTTGAAGATAGTGTATACCTAAAAGTAAAAAAAATGTATTATTTTTAAGTAAATAATGCATCTTTGCTAGTCAATATGAGCTGTTCGCAAACCGTTTACACCATTCGTCAGTAGAATCCAAAAAAATGTAAACAATCCTAATAACTTGCATTATTCCATAATAAAACACTTAAAACACAATCGTAGTTTTATTCCGAACTTGAAAGAATTCACATACATTTTTAGTAAAAAATATTGATATTCATAGTGGTAACCTAAAATTATATCTGCGAACGTATTTCACGATATGTTTCAAACACGTCAGATGCTATGGAATGTCAGCCATATTTGCTTACATTCTTTTTTTGGATTCTACTGTCGGTTGGTATACGTTAAAATGCAATCTAATTGATATTCGGCAAAGATGTATATTTTGCTTGAAAAACGCCACGTATCTATGACAGTTTAAAATACTATTTCGTAAATTAAATGAAATAAGGTACACTAAGAAACTAAAACTAAATAAACATATTTGATATTACATTTTAATATTGTTTCATATAATAGGGTAAATGATGGGGTAATTTTTCTCGCATGGCAACAACGCTTACTATATATCCATCCCTCTTAGTGGCACACTCGGCGCGGCCCCTCGTGCTTACTGTATTTTTTTAAACGCTCTCTCTACACTCCATATTTAGTTAATTAGGAAAGTTAATGCTTATGTACGTTTAGGAATTTATTAGTTAACCGTAAAAATAAATATCTGTAAAAACGTAATATTACTATCCGCATAAATGAATGACTTATCAATATTTTATAATTTTTATGAGTTTGGTTTAATACCTTAATGCACGAATGAACTCGCGCGTAAGTAGGTTTCAGGTACAAACTAAATTGAAAATACGTTTTAATAAAATTGCAGTTATATTCCAATGTTTTGTTGATCTTCTTATTAATAGATCATTTTGTCTGGCGTTTGAAAAATCCACCACTAGACTGGCCTAAAGGACACAGATAATACATTTAACATCACACTTGCTGTCTAAGCGCGCCATTAGTAATAGAAAAGTGAAATTCCCTAGGGAGTAATAGAAATGTCAGTACGTCATTTAATAATATTGTGTATTAAAACTTATTTTTTGTCGGCAAGCGTGTGATGACAAACATTGTACTAATAACTGTAGTCTGCTGTTTTAGGTACCTATTTAACTAAATGTAAACAAAATTTACCAATATCAAATAGCTACTTAATCTAGTTGAGGGTAGATGAAAACATCACACGATCGAATAAGGCCATCGTCCCGTGATGATTCGAGCAGAGATAGTATAAGTTGCCGTTGTAGAAATCGGAAACTGTAGAAAGTAAACGCGCGTTAATAAAGGTGCATTCAGACCAAACGAACATTCGCTATTCTAACCCCACACTCTACGAAATTCGATCGTTACACAAAACGTGATTGGTTGATTTCGTAGAACGGGGTATAGACCAGCGAATGCTCTTTTGGTTTGAATGCACCTTAACGCCGCGGCAGATCATGGTACGGCTACTGCATTTAACAAACGATCAATTGGATTTTAGTTTATATTTTTTATACCTACAACTTTCAATTTGTGTTACAACATCTTATATTTGTTTTGTGTTGCAAAATTTAGCTACATTTTGTTGTGAAAATTGTGATTGGCCAAACGACTGAAATAAAATAGACTTAATTTTAATACACTATATACAACAAATGGTCCTCCGACCGGATAATAATGTTTTAAAGTTATTAATTATGTATTAATATCGAAGTACCAGTTTTTATTAAGCGCTAAAGTGGCTCCATCTAGTAGCTACGTCGTGTACTCGTACACCACTATCTTTTACCATATTGGTTGTACTTACAACGGAGTTCATTCATAGTGTGTAGTAAAGTTACTGTCATACATACGGCATAGATGGCGCGACTGTTGTAGTAAATATTTATAAATCCTGATTAAGAGTATACGCAGCAGTTTTCTTTTCAACCGACTTCAAAAAAAGGAGGAGGTTCTGAATTGGACTGTATGTTTTTTGTTTGTTACCTCATAACTTTCGTCTGGATGGACCGATTTTGATAATTCTTTTTTATTTGAAAGCTGGTGCTCATACTCCATTCAAATACCATAGCCCGATGCCACTTAGAAGTTTTAAGGGGCATCGGGCCATGGTATTTGAAATGGAATATACCGATTGGTCCCATTTTAATTTGGTCTAGTTCTGATAACGACATCCATGAGAAAGCCATACAAGTCTTCAATTTTAATTAAGCATGTGCACGACAAATGGACGACTAACTCAATATCACGTCTACCGAGAAGGTCCGGTTGGCACCAAGTCGGGGTCTGGTGATCTCGGAAAAAACGGTTGAAGAGGATTAAAAAAAAATGGTGATTATTGGATCAAGGGAATATTCTGTTCGAGTTGTTTTTTTATCGCGGATTATTATTAGTTATTAAAATTTTCCAAGGACTATAGCGCTTGACTAAACATAAACCTAATCATTCATCATCATTTCAGCCATAAGACGTTCACTGGTGAACATAGACCTTACCTTTAATCCTCCATATAGATTAAGTAAACAAAACATACAAACACTCAAAACAGTCAGACATAGATAGATAATAATGATACTTATTCAAATCCGTTACAAAAATCATTGCTCTAGTGCCAACACCACGAAGGAAAGCCTTTGTATGGCGAAACAGGCCTGCTACCGCGAACACCGAAGTTCGTAAATTTCGTTCTTGGCTTCGTAAATTTACTGTAAACTGTGTACAAAAGGTGGTATACATTGTGATAATAAGTAGTATCAACAGTAACCCGTTACGGGCATACAATACAATTCTTAATTCTATCTTACAAAAAACTCATTTAGAGTATAATAATATATTTTAACTTAATTCTAAAATGATTTCCTTAGTCCAGTATTTTAATTTCTACAGGTAGGGCATTGAACACACGTATTGCGGTATTAAATGCGCTTCTGTAGAACATTGAGCATTGAGCTATTTGATTTTGGACAAACCAGATTGTACTTATATTGTGCTCATACGTTATCTCTTTGTGAGGACTTTTTCGTGAAGTAATTGGAATTCCTCTTTACAAATGTACAAAGCTCCAGAATATAAATCGCGGTGAGAGTCAGGAACCGCTTTTGCCTGAATACACATCGCAGGGATTGTTCGGTAGGCATGCGATATATTGTACGTAAGCATCGTTTTTGTACAACAAATGTACTGTGAATCTCTACCGAATTTCCCCATATACTGGTTAGTAGATACTGGTTTTTGATTAATTTGTTTCATTATTTTGTAATTTTTTTTAATCTTTCATAAATATTCTTATATCGCCACAGTTGTACCTCATGTAATGTTCTATTCCTGAAATAATTTGATCTAATCTAATCCTCCTTTATCGATCCGCTGAATACATGTAGAAGTGAGAAAGTAATAGGTATGTTCTTAATAAAACACATAACGCAACAACCTTACTTTAAAAATATCATTTGCCGAATTTTATGCTATGATTTGTTTTAAAATAGCTATTTAAAAAGTATAAATAAAATATAAATATATAAAAATATAAATGTTTTTTGTTATCTTTGAAATGATGTGACATAATATTTGCTTTTTTAGTACAGATGGTGCCTTTTTTAGGCTCTAGTGCGAGAAGTGGGTCATTTTACGTCAGTTCCAAAACTTCGGAGGGCCATCTGTATCTGTACTAAAAAAACGTTGTACGAGACACGTGCAAAAAGGAAAATCGTGACTCGTGTCGATTTAAAACACTTCCTTCTGTTGTGTTTTAAAACATCGCCACTCTTTTCGAATTTCATGTTTTTCGCACTTGTGTCGTAATGTACTATTTTGACGTCAAGAATGCATGATTAAAATCTTTCGGTAGGCTCTCGAACACTTTGTAGCACAGAATATATAAAATTTTGTAGTGAATACTTCGTCCGGAGACAATCTGTGGATATTCGCACGATTGTAGTACTCGCTACGGGCTACGGCGTAGCCTTCGTAGCGGAACCGCGCAGTAAATAAATAGGTCAGGATAATAAGGTCCAGCTCAATAGAGGACTTCAACTTCAAACTACCTTAGCAGGCATTTCTATTTGCCGATGTACCTAAAATTAATAAATAAATTGGGATTTTTTCCTGATTTCCTGTTTTCACTTAGAATCACAATCAATTTCCATTTTTACAGAGAAAAAAATGTTCCCGTTTTTATTCTCTATTTGGAGACACTTTTTTCGCGTATTTGGATAGAATGGGAGCGTGGTTCTGAATGGAAATAATGGGTTAAACAATGCCGATTCGGTATTTAAGATTACCATTTCACAATTTATATTGCAGGTATAACATATCGCATAAAACAATATAAAGGGATATTATGATGGCTGCTCTGAAAGTATTTTTTTTTTATATATAATATACGTGTCTTGTAATAAGATTAAGGTGATATAGCTATAACGATGAATAAAAATAACGTAAGTAAATGTGTCGAAAGCGAAGCCTAATCTGGGAGTACCTTTGCGTACATTGCATCGCACGGCCTTTATTTACGCATACGCGTGCTCTGTACGCATACTCGCGCAATCAACGCAAACATAGTTGTTGACAAACCCTCTATTTGCACAAACGTCAGATTCTCACCCTAAACCAAATACTATCGAGGTTAGGGTAGTCACCCCATGTCTAGCGGCAAGGTCGTCTGCAGTGGGTCTCCATGCGCGCGCAACGCCGGTCGCCGCTCGTACGTTCAGTCGATCCGAGTCGCGCGTCGAACCGAGACACGTGCGCTCGTAAAAGCCTAAAATCCACAAATCGGTTACACCGACCGTGTTCGTTACCTTGAAGGTATTCAAGCAACCGAGCAACGACAGTGCGAAGTGAGTGAACAGCTGACTACCGGCCCAATTGTGTGTGATAGATTTGGTGAGTTTCATTTAAGGATGCATTGGCAAATGTTTAGGTAGCCGTGTAGGTAAATGTTTTCGCATAGTTCACGAGGGTTTGAAAGTATTTCAAGGCGATCGTGGTTCTCGCCGGTCTCACATTGAATTAACTATTCTATGTACCTGCTTGGAGGTTTATAAGATTATCGGAAAAGGATGTAATAAAATACTTGTAATATATATAAAATATAATGAATAAAAGTTCCAAAACTTCATCACCACCACCGTTACGTACGAAATACCTACGCATTTTTCAAATCATGATAAACACGTATCGAAACACGTTACCCTTATTTTTTACCCGTATCAAACGAGTGTTAATATTCTTATAATTATCCTTGTTCTCAGTAATAAACAGGATAATAAATGATGAACATGCTAAATTTTATTTCCAAAAACAACTTGCAAATACCAAAAATGTTGCTCAACATTAGATATCGATAAACTTTTAAATAGTGCCTGCTGATTAAAAAAATCCAACAATAACAAACAAGTAGGTACATATAGAAGAATAAAATAAATACGTCAGTCTGTCCAATCTTTCTATTGGCTAAGTACGGTACACACGAAAGTGGATTTAAATTTGGAAAGTTCAAATATAACCGACTCGCACATTAGATGGCCGAGTTATAAAAAAGAAAGACGTGAAGGTCAAAAAAGTCTCAGCGTTTTTGCTCTAGACACTTAAGTACTTTTTAAACATTTTATTGCGGTCAAGTTTCCCAGGCAATCATGAGATTGTTAACCCTAAACTTGGCAGAATTTTTAAAAATCGTGCGTTCTAGCCTCCTCGCCACTGTGTAGAGCAAAAAATTCTGTCTTAAAAAAAATACAAAAAGTGGGTCAAAAAGTATGTATCTTTAAAGATACACCGCCAAGTTAAGGGGCTAACGTTTTGTACCTACCTAATTGGGAATAATATTAATTATTTAATGTGCTGATTTGCTATACCTACCAGATAGAAGTAAAACTTCAACTTGTAACCCCATCTTATTAATGAACGCTCAGTGTATATAGGTACTTAATTCACTCCGTCACTAAATAGATTCGTACGTAATTAGGTGCCTAATACTTATGTGGGATTTGGCCAATATTTTTCTTATCTACAGCGTCTAGTTTTGGTACAATCTGAAACAGTATTAATAAACATTTTTTCTAGTGAACATATTTTCCCAAAAAATCACGAAACACTAAACTGTAGATACATTTTAATTCAGAAATGAGCTCCAACACGATGAATAGAACACACGGAAGGAAGTTATTAAAAATGCTGCTACATTGGCTTGTGTTATGTAAACGAAATATTATACCTACTCACCTTCTACATGCTCATTTAAACTGTAATATTGTTCTAGAAGGATTTAATGATATTGTTCAAGGTTTAAAACAATATAAAGACACTAGTTTTTGTGGAACAAATTAAGTTATTTTATGAAAATATTTGGACTTCTGTTTTCAAGTAGGTAGTCACAAAGTCACGAGTGCTATAAATTGTTGATATTAAATAAAACATAGTACCTAGTTCGCCAACGTCCAAGAATTTCGAACCCACATATTGTCAGATTTCGCGACATTTTTTTTATCTACTAACCGGTCGAATTTATCGGTTATATGCAAACTGTTATAAGGCTAGGCGCCTTTTGACCATACTAAGGGTAAGCAATACGTGCCAGCACCCGAATCCCGATATCTGAATCATAATATAAACAATTGAAAAGATCGCAAAAATGTAATAAGTGAACGTTGTGTTCTACATATTGATGTCAGGTCATCGAATAAAACAAGACAAGTGTATTCGGCACTAGGTCAAGTTCACGAATGTCGAATTCGGAATGTACTCTAGATGTTATATTTATAAACATTATTGCGGTTTGTATTTTTTTCTGAGAACCTACTACGGATATTATAAGTTTACAACGTAGTATCTTTAACGTCTGCGTAATTTATTTTTGTATTATTATATACGATAACTGCGATAAGCGGAAAGTCTCGTGACCATAATAATGAGGAAATGGTCACGTGACTTTTCGAAAGAATCTGTCATTCTCATACATTTATTACTTATCGCTTATCGTAACTATACGATTGCAGAATGGCATCTTCGCTAGGCCTGCTGAAACGAAAGTAACGAAACCGCTGAGTAAGTTCCGCCTAGTTCCTTAAGGTGCATTCAGACCAAAAGAGCATTCGCTGATCTATCCCCCGCTCTACGAAATCAGCCAATCACGTTTTGTGTAACGATCGAATTTCGTAGAGTGGGGGGATAGAATAGCGAGTGTTCTTTTGGTCTGAATGCACCTTTACCGGTTCTTCTCGGGTCAGTGGTGTAGGGTTAGAACCGGAAATATTTTTTAAAAGTATAAATTTTAAATATAGTATTAAGCTTGCTATTGTGTATGAAGATTCAAATATGTAGTGCTTGTTACTATGCCTATTTCAAAAAATATAGTTTGATTGAATACATTGAATTAATCAATATTTGACCACACTACATTATTGAGCACCAGCTTTTATCAGAAATAGTATGTGCCTACATGAGAAATTCAACCCTGTCAGTTGACTGGGTAGCCCTGGGTAGCTTAGGGGTCGAGGCATTAGCCGCGAAAGCCGAGAACTTGGATTCGAATCCCGCCTCAAACATTGATGAATCTGGTATTTTTATTTGGTATATGTGATCTTATACTGCTACTGTTTTGTAAAAAAAGTAAGTCTTTTTTTTTTCAAAATAGGGTTTTTTTTTTAATAAATATTAAAACTTATATTCAATTCGAAGTTTAATATTCAATTCGATTCAAAATGTTGACATTCATAAGTGCAATGTAACATGCCTAAATTGAATTTAAAAATATTTTGCTACGATTTGACGTCATGGGAAAAATAATGCATACCTCGCGTGTTATACCTATTTGTACGTCATGTAAGATTATTCTGTCACCGTAACTTACGACAGTTTACTCTGACACATGATTTAACTTATTAGCGACTCCTGTACAAGTACATAGCATATACCACATGACATAATCCAAAACGAAGATTAGGCAATTTTAAATCTACACTGCCAGAATATTAAAATGTAGCATAAACTTTAATATAACAATCTAATGCGTAGGTAGAAACTAGTTTAATATTAATAAAAAAATATTAAAACGAATATCTCGTTTATACTGGTTAAACTAACGCATAATTAAACAACTTGAACGACCAAGCGCGCTCTACAAACATGTAAACGATTTTGATATTTCTACCTTGGACATTCGTTCTGAAGTGAATACATATTATTGACGTAATAGTGCCCAGAAGTTCACTAAACTTTAAAAGGAACTTTCGTCACATTGTCGTCATCTAATTTATAAACTTGTTTCACATCTAATATGAACTTGAGCTAAATTTAACGTTGCCGTCGTAAAATAACTTCTAGAAGAAAACGCGACATACATACGATACGAGTATACTTTTATCGGTCTACAATGTCAATTTATTGAAATTGCTGTTCAAGAAAATAATATTGTACTAAATAAATGGCCTATTGTTAAATGTATTCAAGTTTACGTGATCTGGGGCTTTACGAATCGCCCGTGGGTTGTATATCTACAATTTTTCCGTCTTGCTTTCAAATTCAAATAGTTTATGGTATGAAAGCGAGTAGCAAATGAGGTTTTACTCACCGCGAAGCTGGCAGTAAAGGACTATAAATCGCACTTACCGCTAAGAGTGACAAAAAAAATTGTACCTAGGGTAGGTACAAGCTATTATCACTGATTGTAATTACTTTTCTTTAGTCTATTCTACCCGAGAGGAAGATTCTAACAAGGCCAAAGTCATTCATGTTGCGTTATATCATTAGTTCATTACAGTTTTTGAGGCCAGCTTAAGTCTGCATCATCAGACTATACTTTGTCAGCCTCCGTAGCCTAGTTGGTAGTGACCCTGTCTACGCAGCTGGAGGTTGCGGGTTCGAGGGCATTATTTGTGTATTTATTTATCACAAATATTTGTTCCTTGGTCATGGCTGTGTATGTAATTAAGTAGATCTATATGTGGGACTAGGTTGATCTGTGTAAGATGCCCAAAGATATTTATTATTCATTTATTTATTTATACTTGGCAAATCTGTCCAACGACTAAAGATATAATGCTATTTTTTTCACTCTTACTTACTAGAGACAAGTGTAGCTGAGAAGATATCATGCCGCCAGTCGAAAATTGTGAAGTTATCTAGGTCCTATATTATCAATTTCAACTGCATTGAAGACTGGTTAGTGGGAACAATATTCTTTGCAAAATTTTACCTAAAGGTGCATTTAGACCAATCGCGCATTCGCTCGTTCTATCCCCCACTCTACGAAATCAACGAATTTCGACGAATCACGTTTTGTGTAACGAACGAATTTCGTAGAATGGGGGATAGAATGAGCGAATGCTCATTTGGTCTAATGCACCTCAAGCAAGTAAACAAACTAACTTTGCTATTCATCAGAATTATCGGTACTACAGGATACCAATATCTATTATACCTTCGATCGGCGCTTAGGTACTTCAATTATTATTGATTGTTATCAGCAAGTACAGAACAATAGCGGTGGTTATCTGTAGAAATGTTTAGTTACTGTAGCCAGTCCGCCTGTTACAGAATACTTCGTTTCAAAGTTTCAACCTTGCTTATTAACAGACTGAATTCTAAGTAAATAATAGGTTCTTTCGCTTTGCATATTCCAACATTGGAAGATAATTATACAGCCAATCCCAAACGGAGCCTTGGTTTCGGTCGTTATAGCAAGTATATTCGTCAGCAAAGTGGTGATTTTGGAAGACGTTGTGTAATCTAAATATACGTGACTTTGACGTTGCCTTGACTGTTTAGCGTTGTTAATGGAGGTATTATAAAAAACCTGTTAGCCTCTGCTGACTAATACTAGATTACCTACCTATAAATTTTTTAGATTTTTTGTATAGTATAAGGAATATTGTCGTGCCCGGTCATTATCTGAAAATATAATATATGCAGCCGCGTCTAATTGCCAGGTGGCTTCTGATGGTCCCATTTTTACCAATTATCATGCTACGCGCACTTTCGCACTTGCTGCATACTTGTTAGAAGTTGGAACGAGACGGCAATGAATGACGATAAACATGGGACCATCATAAACCTACAGGACCCTTTCAGCATATTTTTCGTAATAGTACTTAGATGGGTAGCGAAAATTGACAGCACATTCACCGGTTAACTGTTACCTAGTCAAAGAATAAAAAACCGAACGTAAACCCCCTACTACTAGTACTGCTGTAGTTATGTACTACAGCTTAAAGTAGGTAATAAAACTGGAGAAAAATGTTTATAGTCATACCTGGAAAGGCAGATATAGAGATAGATCTCGTGACAGAAAAAAACACCTTTAGGTACTTACGTTAGTTTTCCTGTATGTAACAGGAAGGTAAAGCAACTAAGGTCGTTACCATAAATCTTAACTCTGTATACCTATGTCTATTGATGAAATGGAATCGATTGAGCGGCGCAGGCGCAGGTATCGAGCGTCCTTCCGTCCCTCGCGTGCGCATTGGGAAACGCAAGAGAAGGCCGCCCGGTCCGTTGATCGAACTTCTTGTACTGCAATAGAAATGCGCGCGTCTACACTGTTGTTGCATTGACAGATGGCTCATTATTGCGTGGCTAGCGGATATTATAAGTGTGTTTTTAAATACTGTGGCTCTACCGCGAAAAACGAAATTCGTCGATTTCGAGGATTTGTCTCTCTCACTCTAATGACGCCTTCGTTTGAGTGACAGAGAAAAATCCTCGAAATTTACGAATTTCTATTTTCGCGGTAGTAGGCCTGTTTCGGAAATGCTTCGTTGAAGTCCTCAATACTTGTAAATTAGGAATGTGTGCTGGTTAATAGTCATGCACCTACTTATGATAAATATATAATTCTGATTAATAAAGCACTCATTCAATAAAAACGGTCAAGTCAGAGCCTGCCTCGCGCGGTGCATGGTTCTAATACCTAAATGTAAACCTTAAATTATATTAAGAATAAGAATAAAGAGAATTTATTGCCACATAACACATAAGAAAGAAGTAAACAAATATATATTCAAAAATAGTACAATTATTACAATACAACTACTTTCTAATGTCTAAACAATAAATTATAATAAGTAATAACAGCAGTAGTAGTAATAGGGGTGAGCTCAGCGTAGTGCTGTGGAACAGCGTTAACCGTCACAACACCGGTTTTCAGTTCACCCCCATTTTCATTATCATTTTCAGGTACCAACAAAACCGATTGAAATGTTCTTTAAGTATTTATTTGAAATTCAGCATAAGTCAGAGTCAGCAAGATCTCATATATAAATTTTGAGAAAATATCTACTTTATCTACCTCGCCTTTGCCGCGTGGTAGGGCAGTAAGAATACATAATTATCACCACCCCAAATCTTCCCGTGGGTGTCTTAAGAGTCGACTAAGGCATAGGAAGCATAAATGAATATTAGTTAGTGTGTAGTAGGACCGCTGATATAAACGAAATTGACAAGTAGGTACTAGTAATACCACTCATACGAAGTCGCGGAATCATATCTAGTAGCTACATACTCGTATATGTATATTTTACTATAGTTACATATGCTATGCCAATAATATAAAAAGGTGTGACACGAGGAAGGATCAAAGTCCAGCTTTGTCCAATTAACTGGTATAGCACAATTTTAAAACCAGTTTTCTTAGTTGCTACGATAATTTCTTTAATGATTGACGGAGATAAGAGAATGAGAAGCTAATTACCCTCATTATCTATCATCTCATCCACTTAACCCAAGATTGTACTTATGTTGTCTATAATAAACTGTCTTACTAGAGCTCAAAATGTAGGTTCTTCGCTTGACTAAAAACTTCATATGATTTTTTATCAGCAACATATTCAATTCGCAAAAAATCAGGTACAATATTGACAATATAAAACTTTCCTGTTGAATTCATGTATAAAAAAAACGCATCTAAATCCGTTGCGTAGTTTTAAAGATATATAAGCGTCATAGGGACAGATAGAGGCAAACGTCTGTATTTTTTATAGTATATAGTAATATTACACATTGTCTATACGAAATAACGTAATGTATGCACTTTTCATTATAAAAAGTCAAATTAGAAAACAGTCGGAAAGAATAGATTCATGATTGATAAAAATAATGGCAACAGTTCAGTTAAAACTTTTCTCCAAACTTTATTTATTTGTAGCTGCTTTGTTTTGCTTTAACGGTTTATAGGCCGCGCAAATCGTAAATTCATTAATTTGCGAAAAAGGTTATTTTAACTCAAATAAATAAATGCTTTCATCTTCTCGAAAGATTTTTCCCATAGTAATTCCCACAAATTGATCACCAGTTTCGTATAAAACTAATTCGATACACTCCATTGCCGGGAATTTAAAATTACGAGTAAATAAAACTTGATAGCATAGGTATAAGACAACTATATTACTGTTATTACCGAAAAACGTGGTCCAGCAAGTGAAAGCAGGAGAGAAAGCCGTGACAGAGACGGAAGATTGCCCAAATCGCCGGACAACGGTATTTTGCCTAAATGATGCCGGTGCGAGGCGCGAGATAACCATTTCTTAAAGACGTATGCGCATGAGGAAACGGGAACCAGTTTTGGCTGTTGACATTTAATTAAACTGCAATAAACAATTTGGTGCACTATTCAACGTGCAAAGTACGGGTTAAATGTGATTGAACTCGCATGCGGAATTGACAACATTGTGATTGTGACTAATTAAATTATCTGATTTCATGTGTTTCCGTATTTCGAGACTTTCAAGGCCTTTTTGAAAACTGCAATTGTCACCTTGGCCAGAACTCTAAACCTCAAGTAATATAGCTATTCTTATTTCCTTTTTTGGGTTCCGTAGCAAACTTGGATCGGATACACAGTTTTGCCATGTCCGTCTATCGGTCTATCTGTCTGTCTATTCGCAGCATAGCTCCAATGAGCTAGGTTAGGTCATTACCTATTTAACCTAGAACTAATAAATAGGTATACATATTAATCACGCCGACAAAATGATACAAGAGAATACGTAAAATGGGTATGATTTTTTATTTCAATGGATGAATAGGTTTTTTTTAATAATAAAGGGTTCTTTTTCAGTCAATCAGTATTTTATGAAAATGTGACTCCCCCCTCTAATTTTTTAACCGTGGGTACGAAGAAATTTAAAAAAAATATGAATAATAGCAGTGTTTTACCCTACAATAAAACACATATTAAGCGAAACACCTTATTCGAAACCTACATTAATATTTGAGAGAGGCAATCTTGTTTACTATGACGTGACGGTTGCTGATTTGACTATACTCTACTCTTTTTACCCCCTCTATCAGTTTCCCGTTTGTGCCACCAGGTAGGGATGCCCGCTCCCTCGTCATTGGTTCTCAAATTTAATGTTTTATTTACACGTTTTGCAATGTTTCACCAAAACAGTGATATAATAGATAGATAGATACACCACCGTCACTAAAACTTACACAAAGGTGAAGTGAAGTGAAAGTGCTAAGATTTGTAGTGAGTTAGTGAAAAGTAACTGTGAGAGTGGAACATTGCATTTTAACCGCCAGGCAGGATTATAAAGGGTAGGTTTCGAATAAGGTGTTTCGCTTAATATGTGTTTTATTGTAGGGTAAAACACTGCTATTAAGCTTCTGCACCGTTATTCGAAACCTACATTAATATTTGAGACCTGTCTGTTATCGCCTGGTGGCAAGACACCAATGTGAATCATGTGAAAACAATTAGGTAACTGGTAAAGTTACAGTCACATTCGTGTGTGATAAGAATAAAAATGTTCTTTTATATTATGATATATGGATTAAAACACATAATATACAATAATACTGTTTATTGAAAAACAACTTTAGCATACAATAATACTGAAAAACAAGCTTATTTCAACTTAATCTAGGCTTGTATTAAACCTGAATACATTGTTACATATGTAATTATGTATCTACAACCGACCAAAGTCAATTGTAATAATTAACTGGTGGTAAGTCAAAAATTACCCAATGTAACATTGGATTTTTCAATTATGTTGTATTGTAATTTATTAAAATAAATCAATTAAAAATGTATCTATTTTTTATTGATTAGGTACCCTTTGCTCCTAATCTATAAGATCTTCTTACAATTATTTTTCAAATTAAATAATCAACGGGAGTAAAACATTCAGTTACAGCTAAGACGGGTGCTGATTGTCGAATTTCTCTACAGCAAACGTTAGAAAAAGTGTTTTGTGAGCGTCAGTTATCGCGAGCTAAGATTTCATCCAACGGAAGGATTTGTACCAAAATTTTCGAAGCTACTGCAGGATGCACTAGCTACCCGGACTAGCTTGGATGCCCGCGTCATTGTCAGACTTACAAATGTCACCATACCAAATAATATAGGGTCCAAGTCCATATATTTTAAGTTTTCAGTTAAATGCAAACAAATAACCGTTTTTAATTCAATAAATTAATAGGGTTTCCTGATTTTGAGTTAAATTCTAGCCTGACTGTATTTAATTCATAATTCATTTATTGTATATAATCATGTGATACACAAGGTCTTATTGTATAATAATAGTTCACATGCACCCTGTTTGGGTATTGGTAATTTTACACATTTAACTAAAACTATACATAACTAAAATTAGATTCTTGCAACGTGCTCTTTTAATGTACTTAACAGAACGTAGTAAATTAAGTATTAACATTTACAATAACGTTAATAATTTAAGAGGCACAATCAGTTTTTGACCCAGAAATTGGCCAAAATATTATTGATGTATAAGATACAATACAATCGTTTTTATTAACAGATAGTAAATTAAGGTCATATACCCTATGACCTGAACAAACAACAATAAGATAGGCAGGTTTTGAACATTCCTAAAAGCTATTTTCATTGATGAGTACCACCTTTTTTAAGCAATTCTACTAAGGTACCGGTATCCCGTATAGGTACGTCTTTACGTTTTTTGAAGTTTCAATAGAAATAGCCTTTCATGAATATTTTACAAGCGTATTTGAGGCTAGGTTGACTTGCAAATTGGGGTCTGTTAAGGTAGCAATCGCAGATTTGTACACTTAAATGGTCGAATAGGACAAGCTTACTTTTTGATGCAGGTCAATTATTTATCTAGCAAAATCGTCTGCTGAGGGTGTATTCACATTCACGACCACGAGCGACCACACGACCATAAGCACCACTTATACTAAGGGTGTTTATAAGTTTTTAGTGATGATTTTCGCCAGCTAGAAGTAATAAATTCTCTTGTTGTTGGGCCCAATTTTCTATGCTTTCTGTCCATCCCCACATTATCCTGCTTCTAGCATCAACTCCTGAGCCTGGGACGGGGGATGACCTGAGGCTGTGTCTATCAGGGCCTGATCTAGAGTAAGTACAGGTATTGTGAATGGTGGGGCAAGGGCTCGATTTTTGAGATCAGCTCTCCAAAAAACTATCGGCCACAGGGGGGCTACGATTAGGTAAATTCCTAGAGCTGTAGTCATTGCGTGTGCTAATACTTGAGGTATTAAGAATGGTGGTGGGAATATCCAGGCTAGCTGGTAACGCCACGTTCGACTGAATGCATTGTGAAACTGGGCTTGACGATCTGCTGCGTTCAGTGATACATAATTAGGCACTTCATACGCCCTTGCCGACACGAGGTGTACTTCCGGCGTGTCCCATTTCGAGAATATTTTCACTGTTATTATGGGTAGGAGAAGGAGATTTCACTCTGAAACGACAGGCAGGCGAGACAGGCGGTCTGCTTCGCAATCGAACTTACCGGGGAGATAGTGAATTAGTAAATTAATGTTGTACTGATCTACTAGATGAAACACCTTGTAGCATAGATTCATTAGGGAGGATGACAGAGTTCCCCCTTCGTTCCTCAGGAAGGCAACTACAGACTTGTCGTCGCTTTGTATTATCATGGAAGTTTGTTAGGTAATGGCAACAACATTTTAGGGCATTTAGCATCGCGAGCATTTCTCTTTGATTTGAATGGATACTTGACTCTTCTTGTCCTATCTTCTTATTGTCCCCATCATTTTATATTTTCATTCTTTATCCACAATCATAGTTCGAGCAGCGCTTCCATTAGTATATATAGGGAACCGACAATATATGGACTGGTGAAGAGGACTCGCACCAAATGCTAACAGGGCTCTGTGATTGAAACGGCCACGAAGTACTGGAAAGCGGACAAAGTTTATGGAGCCCACAATGCTTTGAATTTCGTTTGTACAAGCGGATTTTCGCTTCAAAAACGGCATTTATTTTCAGGGCCAAGCATTTCTTTAATGGGAAGTACTTTTTGTTGGCATGAGGATACCAACAATTTTCCAGGTATTCTATGGCCCTCCGAGGGGTAAGGATAGACTTAACATGATTGACCTGCCAGCCCAAATGTTCTAGAATTTGCACCGTTTTGAAGGTTTTTCGTGATAAAGGCCGAGGTTCTGATTTGCTAGGAGAAAAAAGTCTAAATTAACTAAAACTCGAAAGGTCTGGGCAACCCAATTGGTCAGAAGTGACCTTAAGGCAAGCAGGTCCTCTGCAGCTGTTGAAAATCAGACTTTGAAACAAATTCAGACTCGCTGGCTGCGACAGGCAGATGGAAATAGGCGTTTGACAGATCTATTTTTACTAACAAATCTGAGGGCTGAATGAACCCTGAAATTCGGTGAAATTTTCACCAACTTGAACTTTACGATCGGTAAGTATAGAATTAAGATATTGGACGTTAAGATCAGTCGCTTTTTGGGATTAGGAACATCGGCGTGACAAAAACTAGGAGTGTAATATATAGCACGCCCGTCTCAATAATTATTTGAATTGTTTCCTGCATTTGGCAATGCTAACGGGGGCCTTAGGTAAAGCGAATTTCGAAACGATTTAATCAATTTTAATAGTGAGCGTGGAATATTTAATGATTCTCATCTTTTAAACAAATAAAAATAAAAACTGACCCGCTCGAAAACTGTTGCAGTCAGAATTTCCTCTTTTGATTAAAGTCCCTGCGTGGGAAGTTTTGACCTAGTCGGGTAGTGATTTTATAGGCAGTGGGGCCTTGGGGTCTCGGGCCCAGGCTACGCTGGCGAGGCTTTCCTTGACCTTGGCTATTTGCAATTATTCTGGATGGGCGAAAGGGATCGCGCCAGCCCATTGGTAAAAAGTTATAATTGCCTTGCGCAGGCAATTTTAAGAAAAATCGAGGTATATTCATAAAGCAGCTTGAGCGTTTCTGGCTCGTTATAAATACCCTGTGTGGGCCCTTTTTGAGCATTACTACCCAGATCAGCACTTGCTTGCGCCGCAGGCTTAATTTGGGTTGGCGTTCAGACCAGCGACAAAGTTTTTGTAAGAAAGGTCAAGGCATATTCATGAAGCAGTTACACTGGTCATAAATGCCCTGCGTGGGCTCTTTTTAGGAATAACTACACAGATTAGCACATGCTTGCGCAGCAGGCTTATTTTGGTTTGGCGGTGAGTCCGGCCAAAAGTTTTTGTAAGACGAGTCTAGTCATATTCATAAAGCAGTTAGATTGGTCATAAATACCCTGTGTTGGCCCTTTTTGAGCATTACTACATAGATTAGCACTTGCTTGCGCAGCAGGCTTATTTTGGGTTGGCGGTCAGACCGGCCAAAAAGTATTTGTAATAAAGGTCTAGGTGTATTCATAAAGCAGTTAGAATAGTCATAAAATACCTGCATAGGCCCTTTTGTGAGCATTAATACACATTAGCACTTGCTTGCGCAGCAGGCTTATTTTGGGTTGGCGGTCAGACCGGCCAAAATTTTAGTAAGAAAGGTCTAAGCATATTCATAAAGCAGTTAGACTGGTCATAAATGCCCTGCGGGGGCCTTTTTTGAGCATCACGACATAGATTAGCACTTGCTTGCGCAGCAGGCTTATTTTGGGTTGGCGGTCAAACCGGCCAAAAAGTTTTGGAAATTTGTTTTTCCAAAAAAAGTTATGTGAGCTCGGGGTATCTTTCTTACGGACTCTTTGACACTTAGGCAGCGGGGGATACAATCTCGTCTTTGTCGGATAAGGTCAGCGCGGTGACGACATGTTAGTTGCAATCATTACAGATATATTGATTTAAACTCTCACGATTATCACTCGTACCTATTTTAAGACCAGTTTGTCGTTAAAGCATCATTAGGGATCTTATGAAAACCATGCTACCCTCCATAAAAAGATCTGATTTTAGTTTCTAACGGCTGAAAAGACAACTCATCAGCAGTACGAGACCATGCTATTAATGCGTCAAAAACATAAATTCTTTAATTAGTCATTTGTCTCGAGGCCTACAAAGGCCGGTTGGGAGCAGCAAAGCTTATGTACCTCTCAATATCGGACTCTTGTCTAGTTTTCGGAATCAAAATGTTGAACAGAGATTATAAGGTCAACATGAGCGGGCGAGTATTTTGGAACGGATGGTTCTTCTAAAACATCGTTAAATGCAACTTTAGTGTCAAACCATTTTCTTAAAGAACAGTGGGTTCAAATTTCTTCAGCCTTGTATATATCTCGCTGCTCAAGTTGCCCTCTAATTCATCTTCTTATTTGCCTGAGAATGGTACATTACTCATGGATTGCAACATGTCACTAATACAGATCTGGATACCGCTAACCTTCTATGGCATCGTTACGCCGCCTTCGGCTCCCATGCCGGAGTAGGTATAGTCTTGAATCGGACGATGAGCTAGTGCTTGATGCACTAGATATGTCCGTCATTATTTTGCAAAAACTCTGCAAAATAAAATAAGATTAGTAACAATTTTTTTTATATTCGAACGGTAAAACCGTTAAGGCTTTAAAATATATTTCACTTACAAATTCCAGGAATTTGTGACTGAACCGTACGTCTCGGTAAACGAGACACCAATGACGAGGGAGCGGGCATCCCTACCTGGTGGCACAAACGGGAAACTGATAGAGGGGGTAAAAAGAGTAGAGTATAGTCAAATCAGCAACCGTCACGTCATAGTAAACAAGATTGCCTCTCTCAAATATTAATGTAGGTTTCGAATAACGGTGCAGAAGCTTAATAGGCTTATAAAATACTTTAAAGGGAAAATATTTTTTCAACATCGGCCCAGCCGTTTTTGGCAAACTACGAAACCCTACACTGAGCATGGCCCGACATAATATGCTCTTAACCGGTTTTTTTACAACTGGATATGATTTGAGTGTAATCGTTACCTACGTCAGATCACCAAACACAGACGATGCGTCTGTTTGCACCGGCATTATAGCCGCAGCCTTCGGATTATTTGCTGTAGGTATTCAAATATATTTTAGGTGATTGATTATTTCCCCAATAGCATGCACATGTTATAATCATAAAAAAATGGGGATTTCCAAATTATGCATTGGTTAACAATTCTTCCTTATTCTGATATGTTATAAAATGTAAAATTGGGTTCGCTAAGTTTGTCATTAATAGTCATTATGATACCTACTCCACTAGACGCAGTCAAGTGCCAAATGGGCTCCGTTGAGCAACAAAAATTTTGGTGGCTGACCAAACTCGTACTTACATATCAATCTAAATACACCTTTACAAGACCAATAATGTTGGTGAAGTTATTTAATTACTACGATTTTTTCGTGGATTGTCGACCGATCATTAATAAATAAATAAATATCTTGGGACATCTTACACAAATCAACTAGTACCACGGTAAGCTCAATTAAGGCTTGTGATGTGCGTACCAGACGACGATATATATAATAGATAGATACATATAGATACTTAAATACATAGACAGCCATGACCAAGGAACAAATATTTGTGATAAATAAATACACAAATAATGCCCTCGCCGGGATTCGAACCCGGAACCTCCAGCTTCGTAGGCAGGATCACTACCAACTAGGCTACGGAGGTTGACATATTAATAATTCACGTCAATTATCTCCAAGCTAAAGAAAGCTACAGTGAAACTAGAAATAATAACAAATGTACTATGTAGTATGTTAATTACAAAACAACTGCGTTGTAAAAGTGATGATACTGATGATAAAGTGCCTGCCTTACAGAACACAAAACAAATAGCAATGCGCGATGTTAGTGCAATTTCCGATCACTAGATGAGGCAACGCTGAAACTAGGTAAGTACTGTCAAAGGCAAAATAAGGTGCAAATTAAAATGCCCAAAATATATCCTGTCCCAGTGCACTTTAATTCTGTGTAATTAGAACGTCGTGGTATATTTATGATGATGAGATGATTCTTTCGATACATAATTTTGCACTTGACTGTACCTACTAAACTAACCTACACAGTTTTTTTTCTATTTTTGGTGTTCTGAAGCCAAATCGTGATAAGCGATCGAATATTCGAACATTCGAATTGGAAGCCCTATCTGTCAAAAGAAAACAGCTCTAAAATTATAGTTATCTGACATTTACACAAAATAGGCAGGATGACGTGCAGATTTAGTGCATAGTTTAGCGTAGGTGTACTTTCCTTTCTTGATGGAATAGAAACGAATCCATATTGCTGTCAAATCAATTGAGACAGACAGAAAGTTAAATTCGGACGTTTCCGAGAAAACACGAAGAACCTAGTGAAAAGATTATTCACTAGGTACAGTAGGTACCTACCTACAATCGAAAATTTCAAACTTTTAATATGCATGAATAAACGTACATAACAACTAAATCTCAATCTAAATCTGGATCTTTGTTTTCACTATAATACTTAAAATAATAACTAATTAGTAATTCACAAAAACGTGTAGCATGCTAGCATGCAACTCTTGGAGCGTGAGGCGTGAGTTACGGTTAAGGTGCATTCAGACCAAACGAGCATTCGCTATTCTATCCCCCACTCTACGAAATCGACGAATCACGTTTTGTGTAACGATCTGACAATGCTCGTTTGGTCTGAATGCACCTTTAGATGTACATCTAAAGATCATACATTTATACATTTATCATACATTTTAGCCGACAGTCGCTAATTAGGTATTGACGTTAAAATGTCGTATTATATCTATATCTTTTTGCGCAAAATTAAGTTACCATGCTAAATTTCAATACAAAATCTTTAACATACTAGTGTTATTTCTTGTGCTAGGTATTTAGTTTACCTACGTTATAATCATTCGCGTAATTATCACAATACCCGAACTACGAGTAGGAATTTACAGCAGCATAATACAAGTAATCACTACGAACATTAAAATTCTGTTGTTATTGTATGGGAAGGTGATGAAAGTAAGAATACTTAATTGTCACCACCCCAACTCTTCCCATGGGTGTCGTAAGAGTCTACTAAGGGATTGAAGAAGTGTCACTGACCACATGTTTATTGAAGATTGATGATGGGTAGCAGAATTATCATAGTGGACACACTAACTGCGATCGCCAACCCGCTTGCCTATCGTGGTGATTATGGGCATTCGCTCCTAAAGCATCCATACGCATAGGTAATAATAATAAGACAGGCCTACGTCCCGTAGTGGACTGAAATAGTCTGACGACGTACTCGGATGTGAATAATAAAATATTTTTCCCCTCACTAGCTAGTAAAGTGCTCGTTTATCCTTTAATACGAACGTGTAAAAACGCATATTATTCACTTGTGTGGCAAAGTAATGACGTTGGTTTTGGAATAACAAAACGTAAAATGCTCA
>JALPQI010009339.1:0-40405 GCA_025490895.1 Thaumatotibia leucotreta
GTGCGGAGTTCAAAACCGGATCAGTCTGTGTCTCTCTAGTTTAATAAATATTGACAGTAGAAGCAAATATTTAAAAATTGAAATTTCGGATTGAGAATCCTTCCTTCCTTTTGAAAATTTGGAGTTAAATGGGTCAATCACTTTTTTATTGTCACTCGTTTCTATGCGGACAAGTCATGAATTTCAGTGAATTTTTTTGAAGTTGGTTCGTTTTAAGTTAAACCAAGTCCACAGTATCATCATCAGACATATACATCATCAGCCTATGATAGTCCACTGCTGGACGTAGGCCTCTTCTATTAACTATGCGTATAGACGCATTAGGAGGTAAATGCCCATAATCGCCACGCTGGGCAAGCGGATTGGCGATCACAGTAATGTGTCCAGTTGTCCACTATGATGACGCTGCTGCCCATCATCAATATTTTGTCAAATAATGGTATTAAACGGCCACAGTATATAGTAATAAAATGTTTCATTTTGATAAGCTAACCACTTTTCTCGTCGCGTATACAACGGAGGACGCGAGTACCATCAACAGATTGTGCAACGCGTCGGGCCCTTATCGCCCTATTGTGACTTATTTCAATGGACCGCATGTTCTCGACAAGTTTTACTGTAAACTTTTGTACCGTGTCGTAAACTGGCACAGCCCGTACAGATACCGTAGTCTACGAACGCTTGAAACATTTATTGGATAGTTACCGGTATAACAAAAAATCAAATATACACCGTGTTTTTATTGATTTCCGTTAAATTAAAGGGAAGCTTTTTGAGGTCAAAAATAACCAATTTGTCTAAGAAACTAGTATCTTAACTCTTACTGTTATTGAGTTATTAAAAAATAAGTGTAATGACTGAACAAGTGTATTGCAACCTTTGTTACATCCTAATGAAACTTATTTTTACATGTGCCGTCAGTCATCTGAGATCTTATTGTTAAGGTTATCTCACACTTGCTATTTAAATTATTATGTATGAAAACGAAAATATTTTTTTTACTTATTAAACAAAAGCCGATATACTGGGCAACTTCTATTAATGTCCCAAATAACCTGTCCTATTTAACGGAAATCAATAAAAACACGTGTATATAGGGAAATATTCACAATTTTTCATCGATTATGTCCATTTATTTATGTATACTTCATTTTATAGAAGATAGGTAAACAAACCTTGATTTCACAATGCGCTTAATTTCCAATATACGATAATGAATACTGTAATATCTATGTGTTATTTAAATAACCAAAACTGTTTTTTTACATCATAACTTCTATAAAAAATTAAGTATAATAGCAATAATTCCTCCGATTTTCTGCATAAAATGTTGAAATGTATACCGGTATTTTTGTAGTACAAAAGAATACCGGTAAATCGGTATACGATACCAAATTACAAGTTCGAATATAAATACAGAAGTCTATACACATGTCATTGTAGTACCGACTGTCAACTATCAAAGTATGGCGAATAAAAACATGCGCGCTACGATTCGCCGTGCCCCCAGAGACCTTGGAAACGCGAATTTATTACCACGTTACTGCGACATAGCCGACCATATGTATATGAATACGGACTAACATATTATGGGCCAATAGCGCTTACCGTTAGCTATACACGAAGTAATTTACTTGCGCCAGTATAGACTTGCACAAAATAAGTTAGAAATTTGCGCAAGTATCTTCCAATGAGGATTTTCGATTTTTTTCTGCCACCAGGTGGTGCTCCGTAGGCATGAGGTATAAACTAGGGCTCCTGGTCGTGACCGTGTTACGTGTAAACGTAGCCGGATCCCCGTTGTCGTGTTACACGGCAACGGTTTTAAGGCTCGTAATATACAGTACATTACAGGTGTTCTTTCTTCTTCTTTCTTCTATACAAATGTCATAAAAAAACTGTTATAAATTAAATTAATACAATGTCATCGGTTCTATTTTCGTTCGTTCACTAAGTTGGCGTTAATGGCAACTATAGTTAATATTCGTACCTTCGAATAAGGTTTTATTGGGCCCTTTGTACATTTTAAGTGTCAAAACGTATACAGTTAGTAAGTCTAGTTATACAGTAGTCAGTAGGTATTAGTTGTATAAATATAACGACCGTAACTGTGCGTGCCTTATCATTTTAGTAGGTGACGATTTTCATGCTTATTTTATCTTTGTGTATATATTATGACTATTCTCGCTGCTATTTGTAAATTATCTTGAACAATATTTTACAATTATTATTAAGTATACCAGAATACCTACTAACTATAATCATAAATTTTCCAAGCCAGTTCTCTTTACATAATGACAATCATATTCGCTTCATATTAAAAACGCAGTATCACTCTTAAATTCCTGTCTACTTACGTCAATTTTCACTTGCATAGGTTCAGTTCGTCGACACTGCAAGCGTTATAGATTATACATTTAGATACTACAATTACGCATGGTAATTACCTTTACGTACGTACATATACCTACAAATAAACGTTTACACTACCCAATCTCGGGTTAGGTTAAACACGGGTTTAAATCATTAATAGTGTCAAAAATGTAAGAACTTACCGAGTTGAATGTAATTTGATTGATATATGCTTTAGATAATGCCTATGTATTAACTAAATAAATTCAGTAATGGAATCAATAATAGAGATAACGCGTGACCTATATTAATTCGTGCATAAATATTATAATTTTTTCAAAACTTAAATTATTTTGACATAAATGACAAAATGTACCACATATAAAATGTACCATTGGCCACACTGTTAGCTATCCATCGATTGACTATATGCCTGCAATAAAATCCACCTGATGTCCTGTCAAGAGTGTTGCTGTGTGTACTACTTTAGTTAGTGTAAAACTAAATATAAATTAAATTTCTTATAGCTTACAGCTCTGTTATAATGGTAAACAGTACGCTATCTACGATACATAATCAAGGCAATGCACAACGCGGGAGCTGGCAATCTTAATCACGTACGATTTGCATTAATACAGACGAATACGATGCACGAGCGATACAACCAGCAACACAGTATGGACCTTATATCGTTGCTATTACGCTGTTAATGTTACGTTATCTGCGTGCACGGTGGTACAACCGGCGACGCAATTCTGACCAATCTTGACCCGTATTTCAATAACAATAAAGTCGACGGTTAACTGTGTTGGCGGGTGCGTGCGGTGAGATCATCGACGCGTTTTTGTTATGAATACACGAGTATAATGAAGTTTTGTTAACAAACATGTTTTATGAACAAAGGCTTCTTAGGCTAAGATTGTGGATTATTTCTTATTACAGTAATTTAGGTATAACTACAAATAAGTTATAATTTTCATTTATCAATTGTCATTATAACACATTCACCTTTGCATTAGAACTCCTCATACATTTTAAACAATTACCACTAAACTCTATTTTCATTAATCTTATAGTTTAAATGTACGAAGTAGGCATCATATCCGGTAAGGTAATCTAGACTACAAAGTACAAACTTGGACTATTAATTATTCTAACAACTTACCCCCTTATTCATAAACGTCCTAACCTAGCAATCTTTGTCCCTTTTTGTCTTAAAGAAATATTGATAAGACAGAAAGGGATACTGAGCCTTCTTCGGCAATTCGCGGCCGAAAATCACAATTACCAGATATTTTGCCAACTGTGATGTAAAGTTACTGGACATGTGTTTAACATTCATGCCGTGTTTTCTGACCCACTGATCCTGAACGGGGTGATTTAGTAGGCTATACTGAACTTTTACTATGGATCCAATCACACAATCTAAAAAAAAAGTGTTTTTTCATACATTTTGACCGATCGATAACGACATTTTGTATGAAAGACGCATGCATTTTTTAGGAGATTTCTGGGTTAGCTCCATAGTAAAACTTGTGCAGTAAAACCTATAAAATCACCCCGTTCAAGGTTCTCAGTGGATGCTGTAATATCCTGTAATAGTAGTTTTCATTTTGATTAAACTCTGAATTTCTTTTCACTAGTCGCACCTTCGGACAACGGGGCGCTTACAGGTAGCGATCATTCTCTCAACTCGGGAGTGGATATGTTCTGTCGCAATCTGTCTTTGTCACACTGACGACGCCTTCGTTGGAGTGACTGAGACAGATGCCCGAAATATACGATTTTCGAAGTTTGCAGCAGGCTAAGGCATATTGTAAGTTTTTACGTTAGGTAGTAGAGACCGAGCTATACTAAGGAATGAAAGGTGAACATAGTGATATCATTCTAACTAATAGCTCCGTCTCTGCAACTTACGTCAGAACTTACAGGTGTAAGCCTGGGGCCCGTTTCTCGAACGCTTGTAATTAGTAATACAAGTGGAAGTCTCTTTTTAATACTATTAATTAGATAAAGACTTCCGCATGTATTACAAGTTACAAGCTTTCGAGAAATAGGACCCTGGTGTTACTTAAATCAGAAGTGTCATGTCTTCATTTCTCATGTTTTTGGGCTTTCTTAATAAACTTAAGTTAAGAGATCCTACCATAAATTGAAATATGGGCATTTCTCCGAGCGTTTCAACCGCCGTGACTTCGGTGGCAGCCTTATCACACGAATCCCGTGAGAGATGCAAGAACTTTTGGATATATTGGTAGACGTAGAAAAATGAGATATCCACGGAAATCGGGTAATAATGATGCCACCGAAGTCACGGCGGTTGCAACGCTCGGGGAAATGACAATATAGAAAAACTATTAATTATTGCATTTTCAATTAAGATATAGACCGGCTTGACTTAAATTTCTCAATAGAAGTTACAATATAATTAATGTAAAAGAACATCTCCACTTCCTAACATATCACTCTTTATGTTTCATACTCAACCTTAGCTAGTAAACCAATTGGGAGTCAAAAGGTCCACTTTTAAAAGTAATAATCTTTCATAGGCCCGTTTCTCAAAAGCTTGTAACTTGTAATACAAGTGGAAGTCTCTTTTAAACATCATTAATAAGATAAGGACTTCCGCTTATATTACAAGTTACAAGCTTTCGAGAAATAGGCCCACACTTGCACTGACGTATTTTAAAGAAAAGGGTCCAGGCTCTGAAACCTGTCACTGAGATTACTGACTTCTCCTTTTGACATAAGATTTCAATTTAATTGACAGTTTTTTGTGGACTGGACCTTTCCGTTTTATTCCACAATATGCCGTTTTCTACAACACGCACGGTCCCTATTCCAAGGTTGTCAGTCGCGGGGCAACAAGTCTGAGGCCCTACGTGAACCACGAACGAAGTGTTGCCTCTCTATCACGCTTACGTACGAATTCACGAGTGTGAGAGGCAACACTTTGTTCATGGTTCGCGATAGGGCCTCTGAACCGATACCGAACGAACATACTCAGTTAACCTAACGGCACTTATAATATTATACGAATTACGAATGTATACAATTCGTCAGTTGAAAGCTAAAAAATATGTAGACAAACTTGCAAACTTACATTATTTCATAATCACGCACTTTCAAAACAGTATCTTCGTTTTATCGACGACAAACGATTAGACGCGGTACCATCATAAGCCTAAGCCTACAACTTAAAACCATCTGAAGTTATTTTTTTTTATTATTGATATTATTATTTATTTTTATTAGTATTAACGTAAAAATATATCCGCGAACGTTGTTTCACGATACGTGTCAAAGACGCCAAATGCTATGAAAAGTCGGCCATATTTGTTTACCTTTTTTACTTTCAACTGAAGAATGGTATACAAGGGTGAATATCTGAGCGTTTCAATCGCCTAATTTTCGCATCATTTATAACCGAAGTTTCTATTTGTTACAATGTGCTATTTTGTCATTTGAAGAAGGCACGGTACCTTATACTAATGACAAAGTATAACATTCAGACGTTTAGAAACCTCGGCAAAAATGATGCCACCAAAATAGGGATGATGACTGTAGTTAAAATAAATTATTTAACATTATGCACGACATAATACACGAAGAAATTATTACTAAGACGTGGTTTGCAGTAATTTTTATACAAAACTTATATTTAATAAATTGAAAAGAACTTAAAAGAGTAGGTCATTTGGCGGTACACAAACGTGACGTCACTTTTGAGTATGTCGTATAAAATTCCATAGTGGTGCTCGTTTTGACAGTTCGAAAAAAGATGCCGTAAGATGGGGCTATTTGAGACCCAAGGGGCTATTTGGTAACATCGAAATTAAAGGTCTTAGACCCATATAAATGTTCGTATCGTAAGATTTGGAACAAATATCTTATACTTGGGATTGGGACCACGTATTTTCATAATATTCAATGCTAAAAAGAAATCGGGCTTAAAAATGCTGTTTTCTCCTTAGTACCAAATAGCCCCGTGAATCTCAAATAGCCCCATCTTACGGTGCTGATTTGACTTGCCAGTCATCATGCGTATTAGGCGGTTGAAACGCTCAGCACGCTTAGCACATGATTGGTGCGACAGTATGTCGCTGCGTGATAGAGTTCCCGTCTTTTACTAACTACTTTAATAAAAGAGGGACCGGTAGTCTATCTCGCGGCGACATATTGTCGCATCAATCATGTGCTAAGCCTACAGATCACTCACAAATTCAAGAGGCAGCGTCGATCGCGGTTATCCTGTAACTTGTCGATTAGACGATTAGAGTACTAAGGGTGATATTTTCGTAGGAGTGTTCGACGCTCAGCCAACGGCGTCGGAGCGACAGCGCGAGAACCTCAGCTCGCGGCTGCGGCGAGAGTTCGGGCTGGCGCTGCCTGACGACCGGCAAGACCCCGCCACAGGTACTACAGTACAGAGTACACTCTCACCCCCTTTGATAAACGTCTCTTAACTTAATGAGCCGCTAAGTATTGTTTGTCAATTACGGTCTTGACACACCCACGGGACACACAATACTTACGCCGGGTTGGAGGCAGAACAGTTGATTCTGAAGACGTATTTGATATCAGTGGCATAGAACACTATTTGCTAAAATATGTTTTACCGAAATAGTTGGTTCTGCCTATAAACCGGCGCTTAGCGGCTTGCTAAGTTAGGGTTTATGAATAACAGGGTTTTTGTATAAGCAATTTCGATGATGCTGTCATTCTAACGACGCATTCATTGAAGTGACAGAAAAAAATTATCACACGAATCCCGTGAGAGATGCAAGAACTTGATATTTTGGTAGACGTAGTTGACAAAAATACCACAATATCCAAAAAATGTATGAGATACCCACTGAAATCGGGTAATAATGTTGCCACCGAAGTCACGGCTGTTGAAACGCTCAAAGAAAAGTCCAAATACAGAGAGATATACTCCATTTCCAATACCATGGCCCGATTCAAATGCGATGCCACTTCAAAGTTGTATGTGACATCGGGCTATGGTATTTGAAATGGAGTATATCCTCACCGGAATGCAGAAGCAGAGTTACTACGGCATTATTTCGTTGGTATACTCTTGGGTCGACTCATTCGTTTTTCGTCACGTTTTTAAATTTGTCCGATTCTGCTTTCGTCACCCATTCTACATTCGTAAAGTTAGTCTGGAGTCATTGTCGTCTTTGACCATAATAAGTTGGCCTTTTTCTTATTTCGACTCAATCGTTTTTCGTCATTTCGTATTTGGTAATATTCTAAGTTGGTACCGACTTAAGACTTACGAAAAACATAGATTTAACTGCGAACATGCCGAAAGAAAATTATGACGAGTTAAGAACGAGACGGATTAAGATAAAGACGAACAACAAATTTGACCGAAGATGAGAAAGACCATCGACGATCGTGACGAATAAAGAATGGGTGACGAAAGCAGAAACGGACAAATTTAGGAACGTGACGAAAAACGAACGAGACGACCCAAGAGTATCATCATCATCATCATCATCAGCCAATTGACGTCCACTGCTGGACATAGGCCACCCCCAGAGAGTTCCACAAAGATCGGTCGTGAGCTGTCCGCATCCATTGGACACCCGCAACCTTTACCAGGTCGTCGCTCTATCTTGTGGGGGGCCTTCCCACGCTGCGCCGTCCAGTGCGTGGTCGCCACTCGAGAACACGCCGACCCCACCGGTCATCGGTCCTCCGGGCAATATGGCCAGCCCACTGCCACTTCAACCTGGCGATTCTTCGGGCTATTTCAGTCACTTTCGTTCTTCTGCGGATCTCGTCATTCCTGATGCGATCTCGCAGAGAAATACCATTTCATTAATTTCTCACTTGTCACTGCTAACATATGTATTTGTTGTTACAGAAGCCACGGCAGTTAGTCCGGCGCGCCGCTGCGACAGATAGAGTAAGACGTATTTTTGTAAATCTCAGGCGGCCGGCCGCCGCTGTAAGTTTAATGTAAAATGTTAATGAAACTCGTACGTTTTGTACCGGGAGCCCGAGCGCCCGTCTGTATATTTCCGTTTCCCTTGTGTTTATTTCTCACAGTTTTCTGCAAGTACAAATTGTTTTTATTTCCCTTTGTAAATATTGTACATACGAGATGAATTAAGATGTAGCGGTACATATGTATAATGGTATATTTTTTTTATGTATGTATAACGTTTATGTATGTCATTGGATATATTTATTTAATAGAAGGACCGTCTATAGAAGGATTGCTAGGATTTTTGTACGCATAATGTTTAAGTAAATTATAGTTGTTTTTATTATTTGTTTTACTTTTTTAGCGTGTATAGAGCTATGCAGGCTCGTCCTAATATAGGTCTCGTTAGGGTAGGTGTTTCTAGAGGTCTGGCGGGGACGACAATCTTACATAGAAACAAAAACTAGATAAATAGATGTACCGAAATGATCGCCATTTCGATGTTCGATAGTCGTCTCGGCTAAACCCCCTGTAACATAGTTCGGATACCGTGTTAGCCATTACTAGAGGTTAAATCTGTGTTATAATTTAAGTGAGCGTTACGTTACTAGGAGGACAATGGCGGCTGCAACCGTCTCTTTCTGGCAACCGTACGTGCGAGAGGGATAGGTGCAAGGTTCTGTGAATATGAGAAATCTGAGGGAATAAATTATGTAAGGACTGATTTTTAGGTTCGTATAGCAATTACTAGTTTGAAATAAAAATCGTCTCTCACGGAAATACAGAACTGAAATATAGTAACTCTAGGTATGCAACTATCATAGTTACTATATTTTTCTTTTGGTTGATAGTTGATAGTAAAAGAGATGATTTTATGCCAAGTAGTGTCCATAAAATCGCGGGCGATATCTGTGCAATTTAGTTACTTCTATTGAATAAAATTAATAAATATTACGGGACTAAAATCTATACAGCCCCAGATCCAATCGATAAGGCTGATTTCCATTTACTTGTGCACCTCATATTCATAGAAGCTTCATCTAGCCCCCGCAGTAGGTCGAGGCAGCTAGCTCGAACTAATCACATCATGTTATCATTGCAAATCATTGCATATGGCTATTTAGTCTATTTTCAACTAGATACTTTCACTAGTACTAGTGCTGTGCTATTCTTAACCCTTCGTCTGTGTTTGAAGATCCGTACAATTAAAATTGAACTCAAATCAGTTCATAATTTGAATTCTAAATCGTTTTTATTGATCCTTAGCAACCATAGACAAGGGGTTGAGAACGTTTTTTTGAGAAATATTCTCGATGTTTCTCAAATAGAACTCTCGATAACGGGACAGATGTAACTGAATAGTTGAAATTTCTTTATTTTCTTAAAATGTATAAATGCATCAATCAACTTTGTTACTCTTCGTTGCCATGGTTTTCTCCTGGGTCACTCTTCGTTTTATAGCATTCAAATTGACTAAACTTGCATTTTTGGGTCAGTTATATGTACAGGTATTAGTAGAATGTGGTGGAACAATTCTTTTAATAAACTGTACTACAGTCCCCTGGGTGACGGGACAATAACCACAAGAAATATATGATTCACAGAAATACACTAATATAAATAATAAGTGCTCGTTACCGTCCTTATACATGACACCGTCAATCTTATGTGACAGGTGTCATCTATTAGGCCTTTAAATCTCGAGCATTGGCCCATTTACCTTATAAAAAATACCGTACCGTAGAAAAAATAGTATGCGAAAAAGTAAGAAACAGCAAACGAATCTATTATCGTTAAAATTTAAAGCTTTATTATAGTTATTAGGAATTATGTGACTCGAAAACAATCGCTATTACTATTAAAACGCTGTACTGCAATGATTTGCTTCGATAATAATACTTCGCGAGCAACTATTCTTACAACTATTGCCGTTTTAGTCAAAATTGTATCCACAATACAATACACAACAAAACTATATCATTTACTATAAACGCGAGGTCGCCACAGTGCAATTTAACTTATAAAACGGACACTAGTATAACTGCCTCAAAATTTAAGAGTAAAAGATCCCACTTCGTCACAAAAGTTAAAACATCCCTTTGTAGTTAACTATATATGATTCAATATCGTCGGCTGACAAGCAAAACTCACTATAAAAACTGTCACTACTCAGTAAACTCTTATGTCATTATTGAATCAGAACTGAGATACGAGCTTTATTTCAAGTAGGTATTTGTTACTTAGTGAGTTTTGCTTGTCACCCGACGATATATCGTGGGCTGTCAACCAAAACTCACTATAAAAACTGTCACTACTAGCAACCTCTTATGTCAGTATTGAATCTAAACTTAGATACGAGCTTTGTTTCAAGTAGGTATTTGTTACTTAGTGAGTTTTGGTTGTCAACCGACGATATATGTATATGCGGCGACCTCGATGTCTTTCATTTTCTTAGGACAAGTCACATTCAATAAGTCAACTTTTTCATGTCCATCGTTGTTAGTCTCCTGGGTCACTTTTAAAATCCTAGTTATTATTGACATTTACAAAACCTGCATTTTTCTGATACAAAACCATAATCGAGTTGGTAGAACATGCTGGATAATTTCTAGACTGCTCCTTTTGTCTCCTGGGTGACGGGACAAGAAAAAGTTGATCCTATATCAGCTCTTAGAAACACGATGCACACAGTTTATAACACTAGCTTGTAAAAATTGACATTCGTTCCACTGAACCGCCGGTTTTAGTCGTATCAAGCCAGAGAATTAATAGCAAAATGCTCAACTCGATTACAAAATTTACCAGATTCACAAAAGTACATTTATAAGATTAAAAAACATGCCAATTAGTTTGTCACTCCTGCTTTTATTAACTTTTTTAACGCTAATGCATTTACATGTAGTTGCATCAATATTTTGACTTCAGTTCGATTTTTTATCTTAAAATAAGTATCTTGAATACTTAAAAAAATTATTGAGCTGTCATGTCTGCAGAAGTACATGGCTAATAAATTATTATTACATGTCTTATGATTATTGGCTGTAACGTTATTGAGGCTTCCCTTCTTTCTAAATAAAAAAAAACTTCCAACAATCTGTCAATGGAAAAAACCGGCAAATTTTATTTTTAATTTACTGCCTTTTTCTGCTGACAGAGATTATTCGACAGAGCATAATATAAACCTTATAGCAGTTCAATTGCTTTGACAGCGCCAATGACGCCTGTAATCCACGACAGTGCTTTTGCCTTATGGAAAAAATACAACCAATATAAACTTTTCTACATTATGACTCAGTTTCTCATGTTACAAATTTATGTAGTCTTTCATAGAGTATTTTGTGAGTCTGGTATTAGCAATTCTGGTAAAATAACTTCGAGTCTTTTGACAGTATCCATAGCCATGTCTATACAACATGATGTTTTTATTGTGCAATTAGTACTGTAAATATTTTCTTCAGTGTTAAATTAGCCAATCTTAGACTTCTAGATACAATTTAGTAAAATAAGCCGCGAGAACATTCTCGTAGTAGGTATGTCTTCGTCTTTAGCGGTAAAAAAATCAAGTTGTATGAACGGGTTTATGGCTTGCTTTCTGTTCTATAATAATAACTAAATCAAAGTAGAATGGAAAACGTTTTACGCCTTCTTATATTTTCATTATAGCTCGGTACGTATGACAAAGTAGAAATAACGTGAAACGTATATTTCTACATTATGTTGTACGCACCATTATGCAATGAAAATGTAAATATTTGCAGCTTTTGCCTCAAGGTGCGTAGCTAAAACTATCTCGTTCTTACACGTACTCTACACGATAAATCATTATTAAAATGCACATCTCAGCTCCAATGTCAAGTAATCAAATAAACATTTGCAAAATTCCGCACTAATTTCGTTTTTGTATACTTGTCTATAAAATTAAACAGTCACTTGTACAATCACCATCAGATAAATCGATACGGCCACGGTACTCAAAAATATCTGAACATGCTCCCTAACCCCGTGACAATAGAGACCTGCTCAGATAATTATGAGCAGTCTGGCCGATCCGATATATCTGATTGCGACTATTAACCCTTAGGTGCATTGAGTATCAAATACGATACGATCGAAATGACACATGTCGAAATAAGTAATCAATTGAGACTCTCAAACTGAGCGATAGAATTCTAATTGGAATCAATTGTTTATATAAGTAATTTTAGAAATAAAATGTGTGATACCATATGCACCTCAGGGTTAAATTGAAAGAAACGCAAAGAATCGAATGTTACATTGTCGAGATTCGGGTGTGCATATTAAAAATGATTTGTCTATTATTATATTATGTGACGACAACGAGTAAATGTTGTGCGCTTCTGAACCCAGTGACTTAAATTAAATATTAGCAATAAATTTTGTTTATTAATAGGCTAACTAGATGCATTTACACTTCTCACAAAACACTACAACAACACAAGTTTACAAACTTATGTTTTTCTCTAAATTCATTACAAAAACGCGGGTAAACTTACCCATTATCGTCATCGTCGGCATCTTTATACCATGACTTTGCAAGTATCGGTAACGTACATCGATACGTAAAGCAGGCCATCACGCTTGCTCCAATATGTCGGTGCTAGAGCGATAGAGAATGCATTACGTAACGAGTAAAACCTAACATATCCTTTACTTTCCAATTCATGGTACGAGTACTGGCTAGTGAGTTAACCAGTTTTGAGCCGAGTAATAGGTGTTCTACCCTCACTAATGATCTGATGAAAACGAACCCCATTGATTTAAATTCTTTGTAAAATAGTGTAATGAAGCTAGATTCGTACTGTGGCCTAATAATTGATAGACGAGTCAACGAGAGATGAGGTTGCAATATAGTTAAGTTTACGTAGTACAGGCGATACGAGCAACTAGCATTTACAATACCTTTATTAAAGTTATTTCAATACAAATTCATGTAGATACACAAAGTAAATCCACCAAAAAAGCGGGATTGAGTAAAATAGTGTGTACGTTTTGTCACATAATAACCAAACATTATATTGTAGCCGGATCCAAACCACTCGTGGGCATGGGCACTCAATACTTTTCAATTTAACTGCTGTTATCTATGCCTATATCGCGAACACCTTTATCCACTGACATGCTGCATGTAGCTTTTGCTACATGTCATCACTCTTATTTTACATAGGTATAGAGTCTATCGCAAAAATCAAAGCATGCGAGTGGATAGGTAAACTGAATAATACCAGTTGTTAATTGACAGCTACAATCGCCATCAAATATATCGTAGCGTCCAGAGCGCTCAAAAATATCTGAACACGCATTTACTGTTACGGCAATAAAGGCGTCTTCAGATATTTAATTACGTACGAAGTTGATTATTTAATAAAAACATTCAAACGATTTTTAAATTGCTTACAGATTTATTTAAAAATCGCGTAGGTGGGTCAAAATTCATTTCGTTGTCTTGTTTCATACCCTGTCACGTTTCTAGTTGCTGTTTCGACTCAGTATATTAAAAAAATCTGATGCACCTGTATTTCTTTGTCACGCTAGATTTTAATCCATACATAAAATATTAGAAACAAAACATCCATCTCATACAAAAATCACAAGGGACACAAAATAAGACAACGAAAAGAATTTTGACTCAGGTACGTTCACAATCTAAGTAATCTTTGTTCACGGCAATGTAAATAAATAAAAAAATCATAGTAAAGCAGTTGCAAGTATCGTCACAGCCAAGCTACGTGCAAGCCCAGCGATCAGTCCATCCCTCAAAGTTGCTCAACAGTGTGCTTTTCGTGTTCGATAAACTTAAGATTTCTGTATCCGCAATCTGAATGTTAGACTAGCTGTAGTTCGTTATAGGCTAGTTTAGGCCAGTGCTATAATTTCCGCCGGTTTCGACCTTGGATTTACAGGGAAGGTTATCGAAGGATATCTCACAAATACAGCGTTTATGGGTCTCTAGTCTATATCTGTGCGCTTCCAGTAGGCTTATGATGGTTACGTTTTTTTTATCGTGTGTCATTGCTAAATGCGAAAGTGATGCATATCACGATAAACGTCGAGCCATCGTACGCTCCCAGTGTTTATTATTAGTGTATTGTGTTCCTGCTGGTAAGGGCAACGAAAGATGTACTGTGTCGATAGACGCATCCTATAGGTTCGTTTCTCCTGTCAGTGAATCCCATTTTAAAAGGGGTCGGTAACGCACCTTTGACACCTCTAGAGCTACAGGCATAATCGCTATGCTTACTATCAGTTTGATCTTATCTTTTTTGCCAATTATATAGTAAAAAGAAGTCTAGGTAGTTTTGTGCACTACTATTTTCATCACATTTCCACGTAAATAGTGTCATAATGGGTTGTATGATTTTTCAAATAGTTAAATATTTCTGATAAATTCGATTTTGAATCTTATTTGAATTGCTGTTGTTTGGACGCTTTCTATGACGTCATACTTGCTGTCGCTAATCAAAAAGTTTAATTAGATCTGTAGATATTATTTTAAATTCATTTAATCATGTATTTATTGTCAAATTATTAAATTTATAGCTACATGTTCCCATCGATTTTAATGTAGTGTGTATCTGAAAGCGCACTGACATAGACATCAGTTATACAATAAGTTGTGCTAGGCTTTTTGTTTAATATCAATTACTGCAATACTATATTATATAAATATAACACACCCTATGTTATACGCAGTAACTATTAATTTAGACGAGAATTTCAATGAATTTCATCGGAAACACCGTGGTAAGTAGCTTTTACAGATTTCCTTAAAAATCAAAAACCAGTAATAATTAAGTATCGATGTGTATTTTGTTTACGAATTAAATATTTTCCCTCTCTCTTAAGACTTTGGTTGTCAATAAATGGATAAATTCCCCGTTTTCTTAAGACCTGTGAAATTGTAGTGGTTCTAAATAATTTAATGTCCCAAAGCAAGCTTGATTGCCATTTCCCCTGGTGGGAGACACAACTGACATATTGTGTTCAATTTTATCATTATTTATTACGTCACTTGGTGATATTTTTAGACGCTATCTTCACAAACCGCCGGATCGGCTACTTACTGCAATTCTGTAATGCATAATTCAATTATCTAAGTCGTTATGTTGCAATATTTTACCTAAAGGTTACAATAATTCATTGATATTTTAGCAGCTTTCAAGATGGATTAATAACATTTGATTTTAATGCTTAATTTTTTTTGTTAACGAAGCTTTTTTGTATGTTTTGTGATACAATCTTTAGATCTATAGTTGTCTAAATGAAGGAGTGCTATGTAAATTGTCCTTAGATGAAATGAGCTTGTAAATATTTCGATCTGTTTTTTCATTAGACTACAAATTTACTGCTTACTGTCAGACTTGTGTGAAACACCAGTGTTTAGTGCTACAACGGTACTAAATTCAGTGATGCCGACACCAGTTATCTAGTGAAAACACTGGTTTCACAGTATAGTTGAAATTATTTGTTTTTTTTAGCAAAAATGTAGTAAGATTTTAAATATGCCAATTTTTGTATGTTCTAAATAATTTCAACTATTCTGACATGTCTAAACTGTCAAGTGTCACTTGTAAAGTGATTTTATCAGTATTGTCGAGGCAAGGTTGTATTGTAAGGGGCCGTGGAGTCCCCCGTTCCCGTAGAGTAGATAATTGTGATAATCACTCGGAGCTATTATCACTGTAGAGCGTTTATGTACATAGTAGCGGGTAATATGTAAGTGAAAAGCTATATTTTGTTATTGTGGAACGAAATGTGCACTCTAGTTTGCCATATTGTAATCCCTTCGAGCTCTGCCGTATCCCTTCTGTGACGTGTTGCGATTAACAATGGAATATTTTGCAATATATTAATATAATTTTTTTATTCACTAAGTGATCATAAAATAGAGCTGTATATTATCCAGATGTTAAATATTATTATTTCTTTCCTAATGTTTGAACTAAGCATGTAAAATTTAAAATAATAATATAGAATAAAAGATGTTATGATAATTAATTACATAAAATCTTCGTTTGAATCTGGCGCCTTTACTTTTCCCTTTTACTCTCCTATCCATACAGTCGGCGTTAAATACCTTGTAGCAGATAAGGGTAGCAATTCAGTGAGTACACTATATCATATTTAATTTGATGCTTCGAATTATTTTGTACATAGTATTTGACGCTGGCTGTACATATACAACAGCAATGAAGTGAACGTCCGAGTAGGGGAGACCAGGTATAAAAGTAACGCGGGATGAACGTAACAAATTCATTTAAAAATTTTCTACGACATCTATCCGAACGTCCTTCAGGGCATTAGATGCCATTTCGATTCCCCCCTAACCTCAGTTACACCCACGGGGCTGTGACGGCAGGTTATGCGTGTAGTGCTATGGTCCCTGAAAAATGCGTCAAAAGTAAGTTTTTAACGATTTTTTCAATCTTAGCTAGATTTTTCATGGTAAACGCTATAGCTTGCGTTTTGCATGGGTGTTGTAAACTCACTAATTATTTACAGTTTGAGGGTTGCAAATCAATGTTTTAATGATGCTTTTTATGTTTTTTTGCTACGTGTTTGTGGGATTCTGGAAATTCGATACCCAGGGATGATTGAAACAACTTGTTACTTTCATCCCGATTTCCAAATTGGAGGCTTATTGGTACACCTATGTGCTAGCGTCATTAAATAACTCATATACTTAGTGCGTTTTTGTTGCAGAATGTCTAATATACACAAAATAACAACAGACAGAAGTCCACCAAAATATAAATTATAGCTTTAGCTGCAGTTGAGGTGTTTTTTTTTTAAATGCCCTACAGGGACGCAGCAAAGACGTACCAACTGGCTCACATCACTTTATATAGACATGTAAAGTAAAGGAAAGCTTTACTTGAAAGTTCAGCGGCACTACCCAAGGCGGGATTTGTTTCTGGAAACAAATATTCACTGTCAATGAGGAGTAAAACACATTTTATCATCATATTCATCATATTTTTTATCATATTAGGTACATTGTATTGTATGATTAGCATAGTAGTATACTCAGAAATAAGGACAATGCAGGAAGCATTTAATTCCTTGGATTACATACACCTAAGCATTTATTTATATGCCATTTAGAATAAGACAGAAAGTTGATTGCTCTCACGTCACTCATATATCCTATAGGTATAAATTAATTTCGTCTCATATAATACCTAATGTTAATTACATTCATTCATTATTAATGTTTGTCTTTGAGATAGTGATATTGTAAGACTGTTGATTACTTAAAAATACTAATTACACATAATTATATTGATTATTTTATAGTTATTTACTTTGTTTCTATTATCCCTATGCACTGTTACAACCAGCCCTGGGGGTAGGGATAATTGCAACAAATTCCATCCTTCACTGTGAGCCATTTTTCTGTAAAACTATTCGATGTATGAAGTTTATTTTGGTACCAAAGGATACATGAAATATGTGTCTATTGCACATAAAGATGCAAAGTTTGACAACTGCTAGCAAAAAAATATAAAAAATCAAAAACTGAAAATTGTTACGTTCATACCTGGTCTCCCCCTACTCAACATTGTCCCAAACCGTGGCATTTAACCTAGCCACTAGACTCAACAACAGAGGCGCAGCCGGGTGTCGACTATAGGTATTAGCTTTTCATATTAGGAATTTAGTGAAGGTAATCTAGTAATTGCAACTATCTGGTTAGTGCAAATAGTTCAATTACTAGCCTCCATTTAGGTGTTTAATGATAAATCGTTCTGAAAAAGGTGAGTAAAACTACTTTTCTTTATTTGTGAAAAATAATGAATGAATAAAAACTGGAGTAAGTATACAGTGTGTAAGTCTAATACGGGCGAAGCTCTTAACGGGTGTTAGTTTACGACATAATAAGTACATTCAAATAACTTTTACTTAAAATTAGAGCAACAAAATTTTCCATACAAAATAATTCGGCGCGCAATGTAGAGCAACATACGCGAGTTAAGCACTCGTTGACAGCTAATTTCAAAAGCAAATGACCTAACTGCCATATCAACAATAACAAATGTTCGTACATACATTGCTGCTCCGATAATCTTAAAAAAATTCTGTGGGGTCTAAATTAAGAGTAACTTTAAAATAACCTTGTAATCCATGATTACACTAACGAATCCCGTGCCTGGTTTAATTGATCGCCCGTATTAGATTTACACACTGTAGATAAAATTGCTAGTAACTGGCCATTCTCCAGTAACTGGACACCTTATATAAAAATGAACTCTATGCGCTTATAGTTAAAATTCATTTTAAAATGATTTGTCAACTGTCATGTCAATGTCGATCACTCCCTCCTGCCTCTTCCAAAATGAATTTTAATTGTAAGTAGAGTTCATTTTTATATAGGTGGCCAGTTACTAGGACTTCAGGGGCAACTCGGCCCGCACGCCACTCATCCCGCGGGCTCAGTTTGCCACTGCTGTTTAATATGTTAGGGGAACTCGGCCAATCGGTCAACTCATCCCGCGGCAATAGGTATAGAAATAACTCTTCCCATTTAGGATGCAGTATAGTTGAGTGGAAAAATTTAAAGGTGCATAGGCACATCAAGTTAAATTAATAACGAAAACCCTAGCAATTTCGAATTTACCCTACTTCTTGGTAGTCTGAACAAATAGGACTTACAGAATGATTACTACAACAATGAAATTAAAGTTGGATTAGTAGGAAAAAATAAAACACTGATCATATCGTAAAATAATAACGTATAATTCTTAACTGTATTTACAAAAATAGCGATTAGATTAACTCAACATCGAAAATACATTTTACTTAACTGTTTAGTACATCCATAATTATTCTGCTATGTTTAACAACTCAGTCTTGGAACGTACACTCCTCAAACACACAAGTAGAAAAAACAGCAGTACATAATGCTTGAAGATAGACTTGCAAGTTATCATTGCAAGTTTTGAGGTGCAACTATGTGTAAGAGTGGCAAATATCTGCTTTCTTGCATATGCACCCAAGTTATATAACTTGGGTTCAAAACTTGCACCCTTAGATTGCACTGTACATTGGAGTAGGTACATATTACGAATTTAAAACCTCGTTTATTTTACGCAATTTAACAACAGTCGCAGGACGCATATTATCTGTATGAAGACGCATGCAATACGACGCACTTCACCATACCATAACAATGTATGGAGCTGTATCAGCGATTTAGCGCCATCTAGCGGTATGAATTCTTAGACTTAGCAAGTATATTTCTCTCAGAGTCCTCTGTAGTAAATAACCTCATATATGTATCTATAGAAATATCCATGTACAGAAAGAAATATTCTTCATATATAGTTAAAAACAAATACTTTGTGGCAACAATTAAGACAAATAGTGCTTTATGCAACAAAGCATTTGTCGTAAAATAACGCTCTTTGACTACTACCGTTGTTTCACAGCCATAACTAAGAACTAGATTCATTATTGTTATCTCCTATGTACATTTTAAACTTAACAAACCCATTTTAGGCAGAGGGGCGGAGGCGTGGCCTAATTTATGTATGCTATAAAACCCATTGATCGTCAGCTGTCTTATCTAATAAACAATTTTCTACCATAAAAGAGCAAATTTTCTGTCACAAACAGCGCTGCAGGCCTATCCAAGATACCATTCTGCAATCGTAAACGATAAGCGGTAAGTCACGTGACCATAATAATGTATGGAAATGGTCACGTGACTTTTCGTACGAAGTTACGGACCTGTAATTCTCATACATTTATCTACTTATCGTTTATCGTATACGATTACAGAAAGTCATCTTGGCTAGCCCTACCGTTTCCTTGATTGAAAGTGGTTTTCAGATGGGGAAAAATAACTTTCACTAAAATATTCCCCTAGTATCTTTGTATAGGCAAATTATGGCAGATTTAGGGCAAAACGGTATATTTTGAGGTTAGAAAGTTGTTTACTAAACGACAGAAACAATGGGCATTACGTAGGTAAGTGTATATGCTAGCATTATGGAGTCTTATGAAATGAATGTAAAGGAATTATTAGCCCTTTATATTTGAATTCAGATTACAACAATGTAGTTTTCACACCAGCTAGTCGAATACGGGTCATTTCTGTTAGGAGGGAATAAAGCGGCACTTTTCTGTTCCATGACATACTATTGCCGGCCTATAAACTAACAATAAAATTCTCATAGGTAGTGTGAAAAGCAGTACGTATCACACGGTATAAAAAACATTTTGAGCGTTAACGCTTAAATCCCGCTTAGGATTCCACTTTAGAATCCATCGCTTCATTCAGGCTTCAATGAACGCCCTCGCCGAAAATATATCATTTTGATCCATTGTGACACAATTTACTATTTTTGGTGGGTAGTGGTTATTCATGATAACTTGATAAGCACCGATATAATATTGTTATGTCCAGTGATGGCCTCTCTTTAGCGGGTCAGTTATACCTGTATCTATATGACATACGACAAATAGTACCAAACGTAAATAAAATAGCATATCTGTTCAATGGAATGAGTCAATAAATAAGTGACGCGTAATTTAAAATTTCATATCTTAAATAGTTACGTATAAAATATTACCAAACAATTATTATAACGTTGGGATTACAGTCACCATCTCTTATAAGTACACGTGTAGTAGAAAAATCATTGAGAGTATTGGAATGAGGGTTTTCGATATTTTTTTGCCACCAGGTGGCGCTAGAGTAGGCGTCTGGTTCACACAGCTGTCAGTTTCATACTAATTCATAGGTACTGGACCTAAAATATCGAAATTATATTCAATTTGGAAGTTTATTGATTTTGTAATGGATTACGACTAATACATGGTCTTCGAACTGAATATTGAGCTCTAAAACAGGCGCGCAAAGTCACTGGTATTAAAAATAATTGCTATAACTTTGTTGATTTCACGGGAATTGACTTGGAACTATTTTTTTAATTAATTTTAGAAAACCATATTCCTAAAGTAATGGTTTATAGAATAAATAAACCGATAATTATATTGAAAATTAAATGCGCGTATTTATTTTGACAGTTCGTTAAACCTCTCGCTCAGTGCTGCCATCTCACCTCCCCATAGTGGCAGAAAAAGTATCAAAAACCCTCATTGCAAATATTGTACATTCCTCAGTAGAAGACGTTTATTGAAACATTAATTGGAAATAGTTTTGGGGTAACGGATTCAACCCATAGTCATCAGTTAAATCAAAATATCAATGTCAAAAAAGATAATGTATTTTAGTAATATGTATTTCTTTGAGGATGAACCCTTTTCGCAAAACTACGCCGATTTATGTTAAACCTGCTTCACCACCTTATTTAATACAATCAGACAATGTACGAATAAATACTGTACAGTCAGTATCAAAAGTATCTACGAATACGGAGGAATAGAAAGTGTTTATTCCCTGTATACCTACTTTTGACTTTTTCACATGCGCACATATTTTTGACGTTGACTGTATTTGCATTAAATAAATATTTTGCTTTAAAATGATCTGTAGAATATTTTGAGCGCAATGTAGGGCTTTTACATATTAATTTAAAGCAGGGGTTTTCAACCTTTTTCACATTTTTGTTAAAAATACATTGGGTACTTTCCGGCTGAAAATTAACCGATAATTACGAATACCGATTATTGTAGATAAAGTAAATTACTTGTACATACTAGGTACATAGTTCATAGAACTGGCACGGAATTCTGGGTATAATTGTGGTTCGGGGAAGCTGTCAGTCTATAAAAATTAATAAATTTTAAATGACTTAGTCTACCTACTTAGTACATGTTTTAGCTTTTGTCGTGCTTACGCGAACCATTACCTATACATTTAACTCTGTGAAGTAATTTACCAGATACGACAAATCTAAAGACTGAATTAATGACGGAATGAAAATTCAACCGTCCGGAATTCCGTCCCGAATTCATTTAGCCTTTACGCCTTTTTTATTATTTAATTGTCTCTTAATTAACACTTATCCCAAATACAGTCACTTTAACACTTAAACTATGAATCTTTATATAATGTTCTGATTCCGTTACCGTAAAACTTAAAATAGTATTGTACATTGTCTTTTTACTTCATTTTACCGGGATTTCACTGTCAACTAAACGCGAAAGGAGCTTACGGTCACTTTCGCAATAAGAGTTTTGAAGTGCAGTCACTTAATATAATACACATTGAAGGAAATCGAAATACCCAAACCTTTTGACTCATAAAACAGGCACGGTTAGGGTTATTTTGACGTAGATAATGACACGATCTTGTAAGCGCCACTTACATTGAAGTCTGACTGATTAGCCCTGTCATACAGATCAAACAGAACTGGTAAAACTGTTTCATCTGAGCCTACTTTCTACCAGTGTCTGTGGTAAATCAGTGGATTCTGGTTTGATATGATAAGTAGAACAGGCAGCGCTTGTAACTGATAACGTTGCACCAGTCACTCATTTCCAGCGTTAATTTCCTATAAGTATAGTTTTTTTCAGTTTTCAAACAGTGTTAAAAACAGCGTGGCGAGTTGGCGATGTGTAAATGTCCCCTTAAATTAGCGATTAATCAGGGCTGGGCAGGACTGTTGGTATTCAAATTCTTCTACGTCTTTTGGCCATAACGCTAACTGCGCGGGATCGGGATTTTTTTAAATAGGCGCTAGTTTCAAATTCTCGAGATTTAAAGAGTGTATGGTGTTTGTTGCCGAACATTCAGATGAGCTCGTGACATTGTCCGTCTATGGGTTTGTATATGAGACAGAAAGTCAAGTTTTTTCAGCTTTCAAACAATTCAGATTTTAGACATGACATGGCAGTAGTATGCTTATGAATCACTCCGAACACAAAGTCAAACCTTTTCACTTTTCAGGATTCTAACAGGCTTTAGACTGTCTCCCATTGCGTTCCTGGTTCAAATATTTGACAAATATCATTCATCGGAAACAGTTTTTCTCGAGAACTCGACGCAGAAAGTCTAGTTTTCTTCAGCTTTCATATACAGAGGACAACGGGTAGTTTAGAAGCTCGCACAATTATGCCTTTATAGTTCACTCCGGAAAGTCAGATAGTAAATTTTTCAGCTTCACATAGTTTGTCTCGTTGTTCACTCCGGAAAGTCAGTTTATACTCGACTCGGAGCTCACACAGGCCGCCAGTCGCGCTCCTGCTTGACGTGGTAGTCGCGGCAGGGGGAGAAGTTGACGTGGATGGTGACGGGGTGCAGCGGGACGTAGTATTTACAGTTTATAGTAAAGTCTCGACTCGGAGCTCACACAGGCCGCCAGTCGCGCTCCTGCTTGACGTGGTAGTCGCGGCAGGGGGAGAAGTTGACGTGGATGGTGACGGGGTGCAGCGGGACGTAGTATTTACAGTTTATAGTAAAGTCTCGACTCGGAGCTCACACAGGCCGCCAGTCGCGCTCCTGCTTGACGTGGTAGTCGCGGCAGGGGGAGAAGTTGACGTGGATGGTGACGGGGTGCAGCGGGACGTAGTATTTACAGTTTATAGTAAAGTCTCGACTCGGAGCTCACACAGGCCGCCAGTCGCGCTCCTGCTTGACGTGGTAGTCGCGGCAGGGGGAGAAGTTGACGTGGATGGTGACGGGGTGCAGCGGGACGTAGTATTTACAGTTTATAGTAAAGTCTCGACTCGGAGCTCACACAGGCCGCCAGTCGCGCTCCTGCTTGACGTGGTAGTCGCGGCAGGGGGAGAAGTTGACGTGGATGGTGACGGGGTGCAGCGGGACGTAGTATTTACAGTTTATAGTAAAGTCTCGACTCGGAGCTCACACAGGCCGCCAGTCGCGCTCCTGCTTGACGTGGTAGTCGCGGCAGGGGGAGAAGTTGACGTGGATGGTGACGGGGTGCAGCGGGACGTAGTATTTACAGTTTATAGTAAAGTCTCGACTCGGAGCTCACACAGGCCGCCAGTCGCGCTCCTGCTTGACGTGGTAGTCGCGGCAGGGGGAGAAGTTGACGTGGATGGTGACGGGGTGCAGCGGGACGTAGTATTTACAGTTTATAGTAAAGTCTCGACTCGGAGCTCACACAGGCCGCCAGTCGCGCTCCTGCTTGACGTGGTAGTCGCGGCAGGGGGAGAAGTTGACGTGGATGGTGACGGGGTGCAGCGGGACGTAGTATTTACAGTTTATAGTAAAGTCTCGACTCGGAGCTCACACAGGCCGCCAGTCGCGCTCCTGCTTGACGTGGTAGTCGCGGCAGGGGGAGAAGTTGACGTGGATGGTGACGGGGTGCAGCGGGACGTAGTATTTACAGTTTATAGTAAAGTCTCGACTCGGAGCTCACACAGGCCGCCAGTCGCGCTCCTGCTTGACGTGGTAGTCGCGGCAGGGGGAGAAGTTGACGTGGATGGTGACGGGGTGCAGCGGGACGTAGTATTTACAGTTTATAGTAAAGTCTCGACTCGGAGCTCACACAGGCCGCCAGTCGCGCTCCTGCTTGACGTGGTAGTCGCGGCAGGGGGAGAAGTTGACGTGGATGGTGACGGGGTGCAGCGGGACGTAGTATTTACAGTTTATAGTAAAGTCTCGACTCGGAGCTCACACAGGCCGCCAGTCGCGCTCCTGCTTGACGTGGTAGTCGCGGCAGGGGGAGAAGTTGACGTGGATGGTGACGGGGTGCAGCGGGACGTAGTATTTACAGTTTATAGTAAAGTCTCGACTCGGAGCTCACACAGGCCGCCAGTCGCGCTCCTGCTTGACGTGGTAGTCGCGGCAGGGGGAGAAGTTGACGTGGATGGTGACGGGGTGCAGCGGGACGTAGTATTTACAGTTTATAGTAAAGTCTCGACTCGGAGCTCACACAGGCCGCCAGTCGCGCTCCTGCTTGACGTGGTAGTCGCGGCAGGGGGAGAAGTTGACGTGGATGGTGACGGGGTGCAGCGGGACGTAGTATTTACAGTTTATAGTAAAGTCTCGACTCGGAGCTCACACAGGCCGCCAGTCGCGCTCCTGCTTGACGTGGTAGTCGCGGCAGGGGGAGAAGTTGACGTGGATGGTGACGGGGTGCAGCGCGGCGGCGGCGCGCGCCTCCAGCGCCGCGGCGGCGCCCAGTCGCGACAGGCACGAGTACTCCACGCTCAGTGGGACGTAGTATTTACCTGGAACGTGGGTTGGTTAGCTTGAAGAATAAAAAAATTGTAACTTAGGGTCGATCGCAAAAAAAATACATATATTGATTTAAACTTTCACGATTATCACTCATATTTTAAAGACAAACGGGTCTTAATCGCGTAAACTTACGTTTACGCGCGTTGACGTTTATGTTCCTGACATTTCGGGCAAGACGTTACACCCGTGGTCGCAGGCAGACTGTCGGACTGACGGGTGTAACGTCATGCCCGAAACGTCAGGATATAATTAAACGTAAGTTTACGCGATTAAGACCCGTTTGACTTTAAAATAAAAAAATACATAGTTAAAGGCCTTTTGGACGCCAACAACTGATATATTGGCACCGTAAGTTTAACGCCACTAACTGAAATATAAGTATTGGTCCACAAAGCAATATAGACCTACTCATGTTAAAATTCAATTTCAGTTTTGACATTTTGTTAACGTGGCGTGTGAGTGACAGCTTTTATATTTGACATGGCGTCAAAAGAGTTAAAGAAAACAAACTTTAACGTCATAATTTTTGTTTTACGAAGTTAAATTATGTGTAACGACTTTTGGCAGTGAAAAACTTTAGCGACGAATTCAAATTTTCTACGATGGATCAACAATACGCGACTACTTTTTTTTATTTGATGCCTTTTTTGACTGCTAAAGATTGTTAGACGGAGTATGCACTATAATTAAATTGAGTAACTTTCGTAACACAATTGACGCGATTGTGATTTTTGTTTTGATTAAGGCCTCAACTATGTACTATTTTTTTTTGCTATCGACCCTAAAACATTAGCGTTAACGGCAAATGAGCGATGAGTTATCAATTTTCTCGGCCGAAAGAACAAACAAAATATATAAATAATAAAAATACAAAAAGGTTGCATACATCTGACTTTTAAATAAAACTTTAATTATCTCATGCAATAATCCTTGCAATAAGGTACATTAAAGCCGGCGATAGCTCATATATACATAAATACATATATACATTGCTACCGTTAGGTACTAACCGAGAGAGTTGAGCGCAAAGACGGGCACATACTGCGTGGGCGGCGCTTGGGGCTTCTCGTAGTGTTGATGTGGGGACTCGCTAGATGTGTCCTGAAACAACATTTATGTTTTCTATTATTAAAATTATAAATAACTTATTCAAATATTATTAAACCGGCTTACTCACGTATTTAAGTCGATGATTGCTCTACAGTATATGTTTCGATCTGTTAAGAGGGTCCTCTTTTGGGTCGAAACATGTACCAAGGGTGCTTGGTCAAAGCCGAGACGTACTGCGGGCCTGCGCCCTGCTAGAACCGAGACTGAATGAGTCCGGCTCTTAATAGGTCGAAACATGTCGAGCAATCATCGACTTATTAAATACGTGAGTAACCCGGTTCGATAATATTTTGTAAAAATTGTTGTGTCACAAATGACATTATTATCCTATTTCAGTCCACTGCTGGACGTAGGCCTCTCCTGACTATGCTTATAACGCAGGAGGAACATGCCTATAATCACCACGCTGGGCAAGCGGTTTGGCGATCGCAGTATTGTGTCCATTATGATGACGCTGCTGCCCATCATTGATCTATCAACGAATGGTCGGTGACACTTCTCTTAGTCGACTCTTACAATACCCAGGGGAAGAGTTAATTGGCGTGGCAATTGTTCCGTGTTGTGTAGTAATAGTATATACCTATGGCTGTCTACGTATGTATTCAAGTATCTATATGTATCTATGTGTATATATGTGTCTATCGCTTGGTACCCACATCACAAGCCTGATTGACAACATTTCATATTTTTTAGTCCTAGTTTTTATTATCTGTTTTGAAAGAACTCAATTTAAAAGATACACGTATTTTTTTTAAATTGCTTATTTTGGTGCGAAAATCTTTTTTTATTACTACTTCGAGCAAAAAGAGCGTCAGATAAGTTACAAACGTCAAGAATCAGCTAGTAAGTTACATAAATGTCTAAATTAAGTATCTATTATCAAAACACTAGAAGTATACGTGGTAAACTTAATGAATTGCATTTATCGTCTTTGAATTATAACTATGATGTCATTGTAATGACTGAAACTTGGCTGAACGAGAGTGTTTTTGATGCCGAAATTCTTAACAACAACTATGTTATATATCGCAGAGACCGTAGTTCCAGTGGTAGCTTGAAGCGTGACGGCGGTGGTGTATTAATAGCGGTTACAAACAGACTAAATTCCACACGTAAGCTAGAATTTGAAAGTTCCAATGAGGATATCTGGGTCCAGATTTCTTATCGGGATACCAGCAAGGTTCATTATTTAAATATCTGCGCGGTGTATCTCCCGCCTCCTGTTTCGTGTGAGAAACTAAATACCCAACTTAGTTCAATAAGTGATACACTGGCATTAATCGAAAATGGTACGACTTTGGTTCTCGGGGATTTTAATTTATCCAGTATCACGTGGGACCTCGTCAAGAACCAAGATGAGTCAACTGGAGCCGAGTTGCAAGCATGCCCAAGCGGTTTGAGTAGCTTACTTACAGATTTTATGTCCCTAAACAGTTTGAACCAGTATAATATAGTTAAAAATGTAGATGACAAATACCTAGATTTAATATTATGTTCCAACAAACACACAAGTGTACAAGTAGCTCCGCCACTTTCAAAATTAGATCCATACCACCCACCATTGAATATCAGTCTAGAATTCTCAGTGATACCTTTCCTAAGAAAAGTAATATCAAATAAACTAAATTTCTTCAAAGCAGACTATACTTCAATTAATGCTGAATTAAACAATATAGATTGGGATTCAGCTCTGGGGTCTATTGCAGATGTAGACGAAATGACAACTACTTTTTATACAATATTAGAAGATATAATTTATAAATATGTCCCTTCCACAAAAATAGGAAGTAGCACCCGTTATCCAGTGTGGTACACAGCAAAATTGATTAAGCTTATAAAGGAAAAAGACAAATTGCGAATAAAATGGAAGCGATTTAAAAATCCACTCGATGAGTTAGAATTCAAAGACGCTAGAGTACGGTGTCATAGACAAATAGATATATGTTACTCGAATTATATAAACTCTATTGAGTCGTCTATATGTGCAAACAATATGAAAGCATTTTGGTCCTTCATAAGAGCGAAGCAAAAAACAGAAGGTACAATACCAAGCGAAATGGTGTTTCAGGGATCAAAGCTTTCATCGCCGACCTCAATTTGTGAGGCATTCGCTAAGAACTTTTCTTCTGTATACTCTACGACTTATAATGGCAACCTAGCTTCAAACCAAGTCATAACGGAGGGTTATCCGTGTAGTAATACTTTTAGTTCTCTTTTCCTTACCCGTTCTTCAATCGAATCGTCACTCACAAAGCTTGGTAAAAAAAAAGGGCCAGGCCCAGACAAAATACCAGCGATCTTCATAGTGAATTGTGCTAAATATATTTCATATCCTTTGTACGTCATTTATAATACTTCTATCTCGACCGGAGTTTTCCCCTCAGTTTGGAAGCAAGCTAATGTTATTCCTATCCCTAAGGGCGGTGACAAAACCAATGTCCAAAACTACAGACCGATATCTTTATTGTCCATTCTTGGCAAAGTTTTCGAGTCATTGGTAAACACTGCTTTGACCGCCCACGTGAAACCACTAATCGTATCAGAACAACACGGTTTCCGGAAAAACATGTCCACTGTATCTAATCTAGCGGTACACGTCTCTTCTCTCGTGGAGGCCTTAGACAAGGGTTCTCAGATTGATGCTGTTTATACCGATATTAGTAAAGCATTCGATAGAGTAGACCATAGCATATTAATTAATAAAATTCACAACATGGGAGTGCATGGAAAATTATTAGATTGGTTTGCCTCGTATCTAACATCTAGATCACAGAAGGTTTTAGTATGTGGGTATGAGTCCAGGAGCTTTGAGGTAACCTCAGGTGTGCCTCAAGGATCTCATTTAGGACCCACATTATTTTTGATTTTTATTAACGATCTGGCAAAAGAAATTCACCACTCAAAATTTACTTTTTTTGCAGATGATTTAAAAATTACTAAAGTTATAAGCAATTTAACAGACTCCCAGCTGCTCCAAACCGACTTGACACGAATAGCAAATTGGTCTAATGTAAATAAACTTCCATTAAACAATGATAAATGTAAACATATAAAATTCACCAAAAAACGATCCCCTTTAATTACAAATTATTTTATCGATGATGTTCCATTGGAAGAGGTTACACAAATCAGAGACCTTGGGGTAACCCTGGACAATGAGTTGTCCTTTAACATACACCTCGACAACATCATAAAGCAGTCTAATAAGCTCCTTGGCTTTATTTGGCGAAACTGCAAGCCGTTCAAAAGTATATCAGCGTTAAAAACTGCATTTTTTGCGTTGGTTCGCAGTTTACTCGAGTATTGTTCACAGATCTGGAACCCGCTTTATAAATGCCATGTCGAGAGGATCGAAAAGATACAAAAGCGATTCTTGTATTTCCTTTCACTGCGTCAGGGAAACCTCCGAGAGCTAAATTCGTACAGTGCTCGATTAAAACATTTCAATATGATAACACTCGAGGATCGTCGCTGGATTTCTGACCAAGTGTTACTACATAAAATTGTTTCTGGAACGCTTGACTGCCCACAGCTACTGCAAGCAATCAATTGGACCGTTCCCCGACCACACTCTCGAATAGCAAATTTTCGGCCATTCTCGTATAAAACATATAGAACCAATGTGGGATCTCACAGTATTATACCAAGAATGTGTAAAGAGCATAACGTGTTATTTAAATCAAGTAGGGTGGACTTGTTAAAAATGTCACAGAACCAATTTAAAACATACTTATACAAATTCAAAGCAAATGGTGAGATTCTAACATGATCTTATAAAAGAGTTCCATTCTGTTTTGTTAATTTTACGATCATCTAGTTTCAGTCTTTATTTATAATTATTTAATATCAATGTATCTATAATGTAAAATCATTTTGTAGCTTAATTTTGCTGTCTGTAATTTGGTTATATAAAACATTCTACTTTACCATTTGTAAACTACTTAGTTAAGATTTTTGTTAGCAGTTACTCTCATTATGCATGTTGAGTTTGCCTGTAATTGGGTGAATACTCGAGCGATTTGTTATTACTGGCATGTTTATCTTTAAGTATTAATATGTATTACACCTGTTGGCGAACCTAAAATAAAAAAAAAAAAAAAAAAAAAAAAAAAAAAAAAAAAAAAAAAAAAAAAAAAAAAAATTGAGCTTGGTCGATTTGTGTTAGTTAGATGTCCCAAGATATTTATTTTATTTTCATCACACCTGCTCGTAAAAAGTGTTATTATACGCAGGCATACTTGAACGTAATGAGCTGTATTATGCCCATGGGCAATAATGGATTTTCATACGACATTTTACGTTGCACTAGCGCCGAGATTCCTTTCATAAACATGATGAATTTAAGTCATCCCTGATTTTGAGAAATGATTTAGACCATTTTTGAGTAGTTTTGTGAAAATATATAGTTTTATTTACTTTTTTTACCTCACAGGTGTGATGAAAAACATTGTGTGTGCCACGGGCGGTACAAGAATTATGATCTCGTGTGAAGTAAAGCTCGCGCCTTCGGCTTGGGCTTTACTTTCACACTCGTTCACAATTTCTTATTTACCGCCCTTAATACACAATGTACTATTATATATACCTGTGGGGACGTATCCCTCGCGTCCTCGGTGGAGCCCGAGTGTGACGTCGAGGTGGTGGAGGCAGGCTTGGCGGCGCGGCGCCGCTTGTGGCTGTAGTTCTTGTGCGGGGCTCCGCGGACTATGTCGGTTGCCTGTGACATGTCCCCTGAATGTTTATATACCTGTGGAGACGTGTCTCTCGCGTCCTCGGTGGAGCCCGAGTGTGACGTCGAGGTGGTGGAGGCAGGCTTGGCGGCGCGGCGCCGCTTGTGGCTGTAGTTCTTGTGCGGGGCCCCGCGGACTGTCATGTCGGTTGCCTGTGACATGTACTCTGAATGTTTATATACCTGTGGAGACGTGTCTCTCGCGTCCTCGGTGGAGCCCGAGTGTGACGTCGAGGTGGCGGAGGCAGGCTTGGCGGCGCGGCGCCGCTTGTGGCTGTAGTTCTTGTGCGGGGCTCCGCGGACTGTCATGTCGGTTGCCTGTGACATGTCCCCTGAATGTTTATATACCTGTGGAGACGTGTCTCTCGCGTCCTCGGTGGAGCCCGAGTGTGACGTCGAGGTGGTGGAGGCAGGCTTGGCGGCGCGGCGCCGCTTGTGGCTGTAGTTCTTGTGCGGGGCTCCGCGGACTGTCATGTCGGTTGCCTGTAAAATATATTACATTATGTTACTGATTTAATGCTTCGTATCGACTAGAGGCAGCCTCGGGCTCGGGTCGAGCGGCCTCGACTTGAGGCTGCTCGCTTTGAGGCAAAAGCTACGGATCAGCTCAAGGCGTGTCGCCTCAGCTTGATCTGCCCGCGGCGCACTGAGCAGTTAAAAGCCAATACGCGTCTCCACTAAACACACGGCTCGGACTGACGCGCCTTTTGAGCACGGCACAGAGACCGACAAAATATGGCTCGGCTCGCGGCGACGAATTTGTCTCGCGTCGCGGCGTGCCTCAGGTTGAGGCAGCGTCTCCACTTGCGCAGCCTCGCAGTGAGACAGCCGCTCGACCCGAGGCTTCCTCTAGTGGATACGCGGCTTAAAGTGTGACCGCACCAGTGCTCAATTTAATAAACGGTGACGGTACAGAATCGCATTGACGCATCGTATTCGTAACGTTTTTGCCGCAAGCTCAAAATACGCATTGACGCAGCGTTCAAAATCATTTAATTGCACCTAAGTCGATAATTAGCGAGAATAGCCACATCATAAAAATTGACAGGCTGGTAGTCAATGATGCTAACCAAAATGCACCACATCAAACTTCGGTCTTTGTCTGAGCTGTTCGAAAATAACAACTAGTTAAAAATAAATAAATAGCTTTAGAACCATGAAGAATAATGAAATGTTACTTGAAAATACATCGACTGAAAATGTGATCACTGTAAACACTGGAAATGTGATCGTCCGAAAATGTCAAAATTGTATCAAAATCGTGGTGTGAAGTAAAACTTTTAACAAGTATATCTGTCTGCAGATAAATATTATTTGTCGTTTTCTTTGTGCCCGGTAAATGGCTAGTGATAATTTTATCTGACACAATTCGCAGATATATCCGTCCGCGGATTGACGGATAGAGATAATTTTATCTGACGGAAGTGACGGATATATAATTAAATAATTATATATAATATATCCTGGAATAAAACAGGCCGTTAAGTACCCACAACTCACCTCGCAATCCTGTGACCTAGAGAACCTTCGCTCGATGGAGTTCTTGAACTTATAAGAATGCAAGAAGTCCTCCCCATGCTCAGGCTTCCGGATAGCGCGCAACGTGGGCTCCCGCTTGCGGCGCCCGTCCAGCGCCATCGGCTCCGACTCCTGCGCATCGGCCGCGGGGACTGTTGGCACTGGAGAACATATTGAATTTAAACTTTCGTGAGTCGAGGGCTTAAATATGTTTAGTTCGGGAATAGTACATTGTGTATTCAGGGCGGTAAGTAAGAATTTGCGAACGAGTGTGAAAGTAAAGCCCAAGCCGAAGGCGCGGGCTTTACTTCACACGAGTTCATGATGAAAAACAGTACAGTGATGAAAAACATTGTGTGTACCACACACACAATGTTTTTCATCACACCTGTGATGCAAAAAAGTAAATAAAACAATATATTTTCACAAAACTAAGTACTCTAAAATGGTCGAAATCAGGGATGACTTAATTTCATCATTTTCATAAAAGAAATCTCGGCGCGCGGCGTGCGCCGGACCGCGCTAGTGCGACGTAATGTTGTATGAAAATCCTTAACTGCCTACTAGGACGTAATGACGCACCTACGGCGCGCATCACCGCAGCGTATTGGCGCACTTACCGAACAGGTGTGATGAAAATATTATTTGACCGACACTTATGTTACTTACCTTTTGTTTTGCATCATTAACAATAGAAAAGTGCTAGACTGCTGATTGTCTAGTAAGTGTTAACGCAAAACAAAAGGTCGTAAGTAAGATAACAGTCGGTCAAATTATATTTCCCGAACTTTATATAAGTACTGTTCGTCAGTAACAAATGCGTAGACAAACTTAAAAACTTGCATTATTTCATAATCACATACTTTCAGAACACATTCTTGGTCTTATATCCAATTTAAAACTTTAAACCCTTGAGTTCTATATTTATTCTATATACCATTTTTCAGTTGAAAGTAAAAAAAAGTATAAAACCTGAAAACTTGCATTATTTTATAATCACGCACTTTCAGAACACAATCTCGGTTTTAATACGAACTTAAAACCTTAAACCTGAAGTTCACATACTTTTTTTTGGTAAAATTATTGATATTTATTAGGATTAACGTAAAATATATCTGCGAACGTGTTTCACGATATGTGTCAAAGACGTCAAATGCTATGGAAAGTCAGCCATATTTGTTTACCTGTTTTTACTTTCATCTGAAAAATGGAATACAGTGTGTTACCATGACCCGTGCTTTGACGAAAATCGAGTAATTCTGAAAAAGTTTGTACACAAGACAGATTGACAAAATAACTGTTTCATTTTCCTATCTTGTTACCATTCTTTTGTTTAATTATCAATATTTATATCTCTTACCTAGATGCAAAAAAGTGTCAAATATCAATACACAATCCTATTACTATGTGTTCGTGTATTGGTATAAATTTTGCAATTATCGTGACTTATCCTTTACCCTGACTATAGTTACTAGAATAATATTGATTTTCAAATTGCCCCCTTAATGTATTGATTAAGGTGCGGGGTAAGATGCAATAGTGATGACTATTGCATCTTACCCCGCACCTTAATCAATACATGCTTTTAGTCTGCCTAAATACTTTATTACACCCCCTTATTCATAATTTTCATAAACGTCTCCTAACTTAGAAAGCCGCTAAGTATTGTTTGTCCCTTTCGGTCTTATAGGCATATAAGATCGAAAAGAACAAACACTAGTTAGCGGCTTGTAAAGTTAGAACATGTTATTCCACAAGATCGGACTGAAGTAAAGGGTATGTATGGGAAATATATGTATGTTTGATTCGTAAAGGGCTATGGCTCCGTTCTGTGGGGTATTTACCGGCATATTCCGGCATCCTACTCGTATGCACCGTCAGCCCGCCGCGGAGCGTGCGTACTGCGAGAGAGATCAGCCCTTCTGTGGAATTCTCTTACAGTTTATATAATGGAGATAAAGTAACGGTGTGGGTTATTAATACACACACATCATCAGCCTATTTCAGTGTACTGCTGGACATACCTCTATTACGTATGCGGATGCATTAGGAGGTAAATGCCCATAATCGCCATGCTGGCGAATTGGCGATCGATTAATGTTCAATTGATGACGCTGCTGCCCATCGATATTCAATAATATATTGTCTCTGACACTTCAATCCGTTAGTCTTCCGAAACCCACGGGAGGAGTTTAGGGTTAATATACACCGTCAACTTTTTCTATAGTATCACAAAACAAATTAGATAATGTTTATTCGCGGCAAATATATTCCAGAAAATATCACCAAATATCACCATGGGGGTGGGGGTGGGGGGGGTTTAAAAAAGGCCAAAATTGTATGACGTGATTAATGGACAAGCCCATACGTGGAATTGCCACCCTTCCCTAAACAGTCTGACGGTCGGATCACTCACCTCTATCACACTCCATGGGGTACTGCTCCGGCTCATAGGGCTCCGGCTGCGGCGGGGGCTCCGGCCGCCGCGCGATGACGCCCTCCCGCGCGTATCCGTGCGAAGAACTGGAAGAGCTGGCTGTCTCCGAAGAGGACCCTGGGTGCCGCTTCTCTCGAGGGGTTTCGCCTGAAGATTGAGTCAATCTAAGCCTTTTGTTGTGGGTCTATTTAAATCGACGGGGGTGAAAAATATAGGTATTAAAATTACAAATTTCGTTTTTCATCTGATAGCCTCATCAGAAGAACAGCGCTGGTGCTGGTACATGGTAGCACCACGTTGAGATGAAACCATTTCGTAGCATTACGCTCTTCTTATTATTTGTATATTTTCGCTTCTGTGTTAGGTATGGTACCCAGTCATGCTCTTGACCCAGTTATATCATCTGCTGAGTGTTATCTGTTCTGTTGTGGTAGGTGCATACGCGGCGCAAAACTAGACAGGCCTTTTTGCAACGGCGTGCATTCTTCGCTTATCGGACGGACAGCTGTTGTTATTCCCGTCGTGGCCGCAAACAGGAAAACCTGCTACAATTACCTAAATAAGATTTACCTGTTTAGTTGTTGCCTCGCGTATTTTGAAGTTTAACCTTTTAAAATTGTTTAGATATTAATGCTGCATATTTAGGTTATTATAGCAATATTTAGGTTAGATACTAAAAATATGTAAAAAGAGTGTTTCTTCTTTTTCGCCTACAAACTGCTATGCAGTTTGGCGAAGATTTAAATAGGTTTTTTGTAATGTCTTTTGTATTTATTAAATAAATAATAAAATAATAAAGTATGTATTTTTTGCTACGAATAAAGTTTTTTCTACTTTTCTTCTCCAAAATCATATTACTAAATGATTTTTAAGCCTTGTGCTTTGGACATACGTTTGTACGTACGTTCTGATTTATAAACGTAACGTATTGTTTAGAAATGCAGATCTTACCGACCATGCTGGTAAGTACTGAGAGCATTCCACCTCCAAAACAAATCTGGTAAGTACCTACTAGGTACGTAATACCTAATAGGAGCTAATTTTCACGAAGGCTTTTAATTTAATGGATAGTCTAGCTATCGAGGTATAAATCCCTTAACTCCATGTCTCCATATGAGAGACCAAATGCAAAAGAATCCGTTTGCCGACAACCTCTACCGATTTACCTTCAAAAAGCTCCTACCCTTTATCAATAAGCTCTATACGTAGCAGGTAGGAAGTCTATTTCCCAAAGCCCATTCACAGTAAAGCTACACTTCCACCACAAACCTGACGGCTTCAATAGCTCACCTTTCCCAATAAGCTCCACGTGTCGCTGAAGATGTGAAGCCAGCTGCACACATAGCCCGTCCGCCGGCCCGTAGCCCTGCACTTCGACCAGGAACCTGGCAGCTTCAGCGAGAGCCTCCTGGAAGCCAGCACGGAACTCCTCGCCAGCAGCGCGCTCTGCCGCTAGAACAGAACCCGCGACAACTTGGGACCGATGCGCTGGTGCCAACGCATCGAATATCCCGGATTAAACCTGCTTTATGAAACAGGCGATGAGCATTCAGGGTGAATTGCGCCCTGAAGACATTCTCCCTTCTTTGTAGATGTCATTGCATTGCTATTCCATTGGATATTAAATGCTTTACGTGTCGATGAAATATCAAAGGGCGTGTTCACATTAACCTATCCTATCCTTGATTCAAAAACTGACCGGACAACTTGTATCCTTCAGTTATACACATTTTTATAGGCAATTCCGAAATATTTACTGAATATTTGGGCTCACCATAAATCGTATTGGAGGAGTAAATTGATCAACGCGTTCAAGCGGTTATATGGCCACTTAACAGTCGTATGTTGTCCTAATCAAGATCACCTTCTGTTTCTCCTGTTGTGATGAAATTCCTCAGCATAAAGCGATAGGTATTCAGATCACGGCCTCAAGAAATGCGGACAAATGCGTGCTTTGCCTGTTACATCAACTTAACACCTCTTCAAGTGGGTTCATTTTATACTATGTATGACTTTATCGTCCTAGTCATGCGTAGTTGCGAATGACTTAGGTTTGCTGATAAAAAGTAAAACACGTAATTCAAATTTTATTCTAAGCTTTTAGTCGCAATAAAGCTTTTATGAGGCTAGTATACTCGTAGCATAGCCTAGACATAGAGGTTACATGTTAATTCTGGTGTCAGTTCAGTTCATTAGTCCTATTATCTGACTGGTGGAAAATGACTGACCGTCTAACCTTTGCATTAGAATTAGTGTGTATATAAATTTGGGGACTAATCTATCTAAAGGGCCAGGAGCTGTCATCCGCTGTAAAACATATAAAGAAAATCATGATTGCCAGAGCAAATCTAAGACCTTCGAAAGTCTGATTATCAACTAAGCTTGTAAATTATTGAGAAGGGTTATTATTAGTATAAGTATTATTTTGAATATGACGATTCGAGGTTCTTGTCTTCGTCTGTTCTTGTCTAACGAAACCGAAACTTTAGAATTTTTAGGGCACGATCAACTTTGTCATTGTGCATGTAATCAGTACGATACCTAAGGAGCAATTTCTATATTTGATATAATAATGTACTATTAGGATTGCCACACCATAGTACAAAAATATCTATATTTTCATAATCACAACCTGATTTTGGAAAGTGGAAATACTTAGTCCATGTAATGGTATATGGATTGTATTGGCTTACAATTACAAAATTGAGACCACCATACGTCCGTGAGAGCACGTTTTCAAATAAATACCTAAACATGACTGATTCGCAAGCGGACCTACTTAGATTCACAACAGACCATCAATCGACAAGCATCTTTGTAGTTGTACCCCCTTATTCACGAACGCCTCGGTTTTTTCCTTTCGATGGATCTTTTATACCTACTCGTACACATTAATAAGACCAAAAAGGGATAAACTTATTGGATTGCTAAGTAAGAAGACGTTTATGAATGAGGGGGTAAAACTGACTAAAGAGCATACAGGTGTAAAAGAACTTGCAAAACAAATGCCTCTCGAATTCTTTAGATCTGAGTAGCTGTCAAACACCAGCGTGCGTAGCCAAAATGCCAATCACTAACGGTCAATTGTGAATCGTGAACGAAAGACAACTATACAACCTCAAAATAAACAACCCTCCTGAATAACCCAAACCATATGGGCGTTTGTGCACTACACTGACTTTTACCGTCCGGTAGTCCGGTTTTTTACGGTCCGATATGCCACGCCATTAAATGTATATAGTAGCTTGTGCACTATACGTAATTTTACCGTCCGACATTTTACTTTTCCCCATTCCGGACAGTATTTTTCCAATCCGAGATGACAGCTATGAAAAACGTGTTAATGCATTGTGTACTGCGTCCGGAATTGCACTGACTTTTATGACTGTCGACTGACTTTCCATGCTACTATGCCGCAGTGCCGCACCTCCGAGTAAAAAGACGGACAAGTGCACAAGCCAATCATCCGTTTTTTTCATGCTACTATGCCGCACCTCCGAGTAAAAAGACGGACAAGTGCACAAGCCAATCATGCGTTTTTTTCATGCCATATCGGACCATGAAAACTCGGTCTGCCGGACAGTAAAATTCATTGTGGTGCACAATCGCCCTATCTCATCTGAAATCTGGCAACCCGTGCGGCTAACAACTCCCCCGACAAAGTAAATACATTACCGCATCGCTGCCCAACAAGGCCATGGTACAGTACAAACCATTGGCGCGCTCCTGCAAGAACTTGAGGTGTCTGATAGCCATCTCGATGATCTCCGTCTTCTCGACGCGGCCTCGGCCTTTCTTGAGGTACTCGGGGGGAATCAGGCGGGAGAGGTCCGCGAGACAGTTGTTCATGCGGTCTCGCCGACGCTTCTCGATTATTCGGTGAGACATCGGATCTTGCTGTAAGGAAATACTTATTATGAATAAGGGGTTATAAGTGCAAAAGAATTAAGATCGAAACACGAGCGAAGGGGGTGTTTTAAATTGACTCGAGTTACGAATTTCCATTTCTTGAATCGTACCATCCATACGACTATTGTAGAGACTAGAGAGTACAGTAGCCGTACCATGAGCGGCCAAGTAACGGTGACCATACGTAACGCGAGCCATCGCGCTCGCTTCAAGAAACAAATACGAACGCTCTACGTATCGACTTAAACCTAACGTTACCGATACATGAAAACTCATGGTACGGCTACAGTGCCTCCAAAGTTTCGACCAGATCAAAAAATGAACCACTTCTCACACCAGTGAGGCAGTGAGTAAAGAAAGCAAAAATCGCCAGTAGAATAAAAAAAAAAACCAAATAAGTATGGCTGACTTTCCATAGCATTTGACGTTTTGACGTGAATCACACGTATTTTTAACTAAAAATGTATGTGAACTCAAGTTTTAAGGTTTTAAGTTCGTAATAAAACCAAGATTCTGTTCTAAAAGTGCGTGATTATGGAATAATGCAAGTTTTTAAGTTTGTTTACATTTTTTTTAGATTCTACTGACTTGGTATAAATAAATGCTTTACGCCCGTCATCATTAGCAGTTGACAGCTACTGATATGTTGACGACCTTACGCATTCATTAACGCCAATCAAAAGCGACTGTTTTCCGAATTGTTCATCTTCGATGTACTATGATCCATTTTAGAATTATAACTAACGTGAGACTCAAACATATCATATTTGGTCGCGGGTACTCCATGATGAGGATCCTCTAAATGGATCGATGCATGTCGAGCAATTATCGACTTAAATTACGTGAGTAGCCCGTTTGATAAATATTTAAATATGTACTATGATCCACCTTACAGTGTAGTGAGAATCACTTGGGAGCGGATTATTTTTGACCAAGGCTGTATGGCTAATGCATGCTCGCACGTGTACACGTGTATCACTAGACGTGTAGGTACTATGTTCAAGGTTTAGGTAGATTGAGTACCATAAAATCATTCAACTTTGGTCCACAATTTCAACTCCTAAATAAGCATCGGTCGGTAATCTTCTTTTTGGATTTGTCATGATTTAATGTGTTATGATTATGATATTTATGATTAATATAACAACTAAGTAGGTACACCGAATAGCATATATTTACTTAATTAAGTTTCGGACAGATGTTGGGAGAGTTTCGACTATAGTTAGGTGGTTTTACGATTAAAACAACTGTCGTGTAGTTGTTATATTATAATATATA